>PVLD010000586.1:0-267315 GCA_004027595.1 Dinomys branickii | reverse complement strand
TCTCCTCCCTTCTTTGGGCTCTTGGTTTGGCTTGTTGCTCTTTTTCTAAGAGTTTGAGGTGTATCATTAGGTTATTTATTTGCTCTCTTTCTATTTTCTTTGTATATGATTTCATTGCTATAAATTTCCCTCTGAGGACTGCTTTCATTGCATCCCACAGATTCCGGTAGGTTGTACTTGCGTTTTCATTTATTTGTAGTTAATTTTTAATTTCTTCTTTAACTTCTTGTGTGACCCATTGGTTAATCAGGAGGTTGTTGTCTAATTTCCACGTGTTTATGTGGTTTTTGGAGTTCTCTTTGTCATTAATTTCCAATTTTATTGCACTGTGGTCTGATAATATGCATGGGATAATTTCAATTCTTTTGCATTTAGGTAGATATGCTCCATGGGCTAGAATGTGGTCTATTTTGGAGAAAGACCCATGTGCAGCTGAGAAAAATGTGTATTCTGATGTTGTGGGGTGAAACACTCTGTATACATCTACTAAGTCCATTTGTTCACACTTTTGGTTCAGGTCTGTTATTTCTTTGCTGAGTTTCTGTCCAGTTGACCTGTCTCTCTGCGTCAGAGGGGTGTTTAGGTCCCCTATTACAATAGTGTTATTAGTTATTTGATTTTTTACGTCTGTCAAGATTTGACTTGTAAAGTTAGGTGCTCCATGGTTTGGTACATAAATGTTTAGGATTGTTACCTCTTCCTCTTGCAGCTTTCCTCTAACTAGTATGTAATGGCCTTCTTTATCTCTTTTGATTGTTTTTGGTTTGAAGTTTACATTGTTTGCAAACATAATAGCTACCCCTGCTTTTTTCTGGGGACCTGTTGCATGGAGAATTGTTTTCCAACCTTTAACTTTCAACCTGTGGATTTCCTTTTGAATAAAATGTGTTTCCTGTATACAGCACATTGTTTGATTGTGTTCCTTAATGTACTCTTCCAATCTTTTCCTTTTGACTTTTGAGTTGAGGCCATTTACATTAATGGTTATCATGGTTATATGTTGGCTTGTTCTATTCATGTTATTTACTTGATGTTTTTCTTCGTTTGCTGACTGTTTACTTGCTTGTTCTGTTTAGGGAGTTATTTCTAACATTGTTCTTGGAATTGTGGTCTCTTTTTTCTCTGTCTAGAATATCTTTTAGTGCTGTTTGCAATGCTGGTTTGGCACTCATGAAGTTCTTCAGCTGTTCTTCATCGTGGAAGTATTTTATTTCTCCATTGAATTTGAGGGATAGTTTTGCAGGATGCGTCAGTCTGGGTTGGAAGTTGTTTTGTCTCAGCATCTGTAATACCTCGCTCCAAGCTCTTCTTGCTTTCATGGTTTCTGTTGAGAAATCTGCTGTGATTCTGATGGGCTTTCCTTTATAGTTGATCTGTTTCATTTCTCTAGCAGCTTTTAATATTGTGTTCTTTTGCTGGATATCTGGGATCTTGACTATTTTATGCCTGTGTGTGTTTTTCTTTGGGTTATGGATCATTGGGGTTCTATATGCCTCGATTAACTGAACTTCAGTATCTTTTACCTTGTTTCGGAAATTTTCTGCTATTATTTCAGCAAATATTCTTTTTATATCGTTTGTGAGGTCTCCTGCTGTTTCACACACTCCTATAACTCAAATATTGTTACGTTTTGCCTCATCTTGGAGCTGTTGCATTGACTTTTCTTGTGTCTTTGATGATATTATGAGATTCTTCCTTTCATGCTCATAAGCTGCCATGCTGTCTTCAAGTTCTGAAATTCTATCTTCGGTTTCATTTAAGCTGTTTTGCAAGCTTTCTGTGTAAGTTTTCAAATCCTGGCATTCTCTTTGGACCTGTTTCATTCTTGGTAATTCATTCCTAAATTGCTCTTGTAACGTTTCCACTTGTTTCCTATTTTCTTCTATTCTTTTGTCTATTTCTTCTCTATGTGTACAGAACATTTCTTCCATTAGTGTTTTCAGCTCGTTTTTTGTCTGAGAGATCATTGCGGGTATATGGCTTATTTCTGCTTTAAGTTGTTTTATAGCCTCTTTTGTTTACATGTTTAAATTTAGTATCTCCAATAGCAGTGTTTTCTACTTAAATTTGCTGTTATTTTTTTCCTTCTAAGAATATGGAGCACTCTGCGGAGGTAGAGAGAATGACATATTGGTATTTCTTCTCTAGTGCTTAACGTATTGTCCTTGTGCATTAGTGGTCAGCTGTAAATGTTTATTTAAGTGAGCAAATAAATGTGCTATTTAAAATGTCAGTGATAAGACCCATGATTTAATCCACTTACCTCCTTCAAGTCGCAGCTTTCTCATCTGTAATGTGAAAGGATGCAAACCCATTATTCAAGCATCAGTTAGCTTTTCAATCCCTTGAAGAATATTTATGTTTCACTAGTTTGGCTGTAAGAAAGAATTCACCAGGCGTTACTCTTTGAGGTATACCCCTGTCTCTCATTTATACCAATTTCAGCCTTTTTCTCCCTTTTATATTCTCTTTAGGCAGATGTTAGTATTGACTATCAACAAGTGTCTCTTTTAAGTCACTATGGGCCTGTGGTGATTTCCTATTTTGTGCTCTTATCATAAAGTTTTATCATAAAAGGGACTAAGAGAGGATACAATCAAACCCTATCACTGTATAAAGCAATGTCAGGAAAAATCAGTGTATTTTTCTCTCCGTATGAGACCCTTTACTAGGTTTACAAGTCTTTAAGTATCAAAAGAGAAATCTGCTAAATGTGACAAGAGAAGTGAGGACACTAAAGTCTCTCTCCACTTCTGTCACTCTTACTTTCCAAAGCAGAAATACTACAAATTTTAAAACTGGAAGAGATTTGTGAAGTAAGTGTATGTGGCACCTGTGAAAGTGTAAATATGTCAGTCAATGTAAAATATTTAAATCGGGCTGAGTTTCCCTCTCCCTGTGGTTTTCCATAGTTTAAGATCTAAAGGTGTTTTCTAATTGTTTCTTCATTAAAATGTGATTGTAACAGATGTCGAATATAGTTAAAGATGTTAAACCACCCATTTCAAGGCCTGGAGGAGCCCATATTTCTCATAACTAAATCTCACAGTGGAGATGGAATTACTTAGTATTGTGATTTTATGTGTGATATGTATATCAACACATATGTGTGTAATTCTGATTAAATACAAAAGTTGCTTTAAGGTGCACATTTTCAAGATTGCTTGAATCTGTTTCATCCCATATTAAAATCCCAATTAGCCCCACACAAGTGCAATTTTCTTTGTTCTTGAAAAAAAATCATACCCCTAGAGCAGAGACCCCATTATTGAAGCATAGATGGTTTTTAGTTAATACACTTGTTTCTCTCATTTCTGTAAGAGAAAGCAAGTAGGTTAAGTACATGGTATGCAGCCTTTTCCTGAGCCGCACCTATTTCTTTTATCACCGAGTCACTTTCTAAGACACACTGATTTTATTTAGTTCCTTCCATGAAGAATTGAATAATATTTTAAGGCTTGTAAACTACAAAGAGACAGTGCTTCAGTTACTCAGGAACCATGTGTCATTATGAGACCAAGTCTTGGACTTCACAAATGGGGAGGAATAACTGGTGAGATGACTGTTTCCTGGGAAGTACAGAAGCGTAAGAGCAGCACGCCGATAATGCTGGTGGCAGACAATTAAGTTGTTCCGTTTGTGCCCACCTAGGATATTGCCTATCTTTAATGTCATCTGACAACTCTTTTACTTGTGTCAGCTGCTAATTGGGAGTGCTTGGAGAAAAATAAAAACTGACAAACCATCCTTCTGGTTTAATACAGTTATTATGTGTGTCAGAGTTGGAAATAAAGTGTGGAGAAAATGAAACACAAAGATCCATTCAGCCTTGAACTTTTGTGTATTCTCTATGTCATCTTCACATTTCTGATTCTTACTCTGGGAAGAAAACAAACACAGACTAGCACTAGCCTTTGGAGTTGAAATACTTTTCTTAATCTTTAGTTTTTAAAAGTCATTGTGTAATGTTAACAGTATTTAGACTGCTTCTAAGAAAGATTTAGTAATTTGTATTTTCTTTGTTTTCTGTTTATGCCAAATTATAGCTAAAAAGAAGGGAGATGTAAAAGAAATAGATAAATTGTGAGTAATTTAAATAACATATTTGAATGCATAATTGCAATAGCAGAAACTCCTATTAATGCTATAAAATGAAATTTATTTGTCCATACTTTAAAATATTTATGAATGGTTTATTATTTGAACTCAACTTTCACTGCGCTTAAAGTGAAGTCTTTTTAATAAAATAGGTCCCTTGAGAAGGTACATTCATGTGTCAGTGCTAAGTTTATTGTAGCAATGTTCCCCACATTGATAAAGCCACGCTCCTTTGCTTACAGGCATGCAGATGGCAAGCAGCTGAGTTCCACTTTGATTCACACAAGTCTGTTCTGTGTTTTTGCCCCTCACTAGAATATTCTGCTGCCTCTCTGACTGCAGAAATAGCGTGACAGCTCTCTGGCTCCACCGCCACCAATTTATTTCCTAGGACTCAACACTGGCTTGGCGTGTGCTTCTGGCTGCATCCTACGACTTTTGGGAGCGTAAGAGAAAATAAAAGCCATTCAGACATTCACTCATTGTGTTTCCCCTTAAAAGTGAACTACCAAAAAATTAAATGTAATTCTTCAATTCAATCTTAATATTTATCCAATTTAAAATTGAACCTTAAAAATAACATCCAAAACATATATTCCATACTGATTAGATTTACCCTCCTTAGAAAATTACCCTAAGTGAAATATATACGCCAAATGAACACTGACTCGGTGATAGTACAGTATTATGAGCACAGGAGCTCAGGTGATAGTAGTTGGAAAATAATGCCATTGTTGTTAGTGGCTTAAGGGGATGTTAAAAATACTCCTCAAACTTCAGAATTGAAGGGTAGATAAAATTTAATATAACTTAGAAAGACAAAGTCTTGAAAAGTAAACCTACTGCTGTTCTATGGTGAAAAAAATTAACACATAAATCAATGTTAAAACAAGACAGAGAATCCTAGTCCCTAAAGAAATTACACCAGGAGAATATAGTTTTGAAAGTTTTCTGGAACTGATCAAATTGTCACCTTGGAATTTTCAGTGAAAAGTAACTTTAAAATGAAATAGTGAAGGAATGCTTTAAAAGAATAAATAAAATTGTATTATAAATAAATAAGTATTGAAAAACTTCACAAAGAGCTTTCTTTTTCTGAGCTTTCTTTTTAATAGTTCCTCTATCATAATTTCCATATCTCTTATATATGAGATAAGGTGTGTAAACTGACTCATAGCGGAAACTCAAATGTATTTTTCCATCTTTTTCATAGACTCCAATTGTTTCTATTTAAAAATAACAAGATATTAATCACCACTTGTTTATTTTCCCATAAACAAGTTAATGTCAAGCTATTAATTGCAAGTAACTCACTTATTGGCTTACTCTAGTTGTTAGAATATTAAGACCTTGCTTTTACAATATTATTGTAAAAACAGTATTTTTTCCCATTACTAAAATATTTACATTTTAGCAATTTCCTAATGCTCATGATAAAGTCACTTGAATTATTTGGAAAAAAAATAGACTGCTGCTAAACTGCCTTGTTATCATAATCTTCTAATATTAAATCAAAACTGTTTTTATTCTGTTGCTGTATTATGCTCTCCACATTTGCTCCTAAGATTTTCAGATCTTAGGCTAAATTTGAAAAGAAGTTTATAGGAACGCAAATTTTAATATGGGCTAGATTTTCGGTGAAAGCTACAGAGATGAGGTAATTAGAAGCCTCTTCCTCCTCACCTGTGTCAGGCATTGAGGAAGTGCAGGCCTCATGTTTGGCCAGGACCCGTGCCTCATTCGCTCTGGCGATGGTTTTAGCCCCGCATCTGAGGTGTAATGGCTACTACAGAGCTGCAGGGATGGAGGCAGTGCGGGGTGAGCTTCTCTTGCTTACCCTCTCTTTCTTTTTAAAGCTTTTTATGTTAAATTTTGAGCTAGCAGCTGCATGTTTGAGCGTGAATTCCTTGGTTTGTGGGGGAATAGCACATCCCTTATGATAATACTTTGAGGAGGAGATGACAGAAGTCCCTTTCTTTTGGCTTTGATGCAAATTACAGCCCCTGTGTCCTTTGGCTCATGTGGCATTTGTGAGTTGTCTGTCTCCTTCCTCCCAGAATAGAAAAGAAAGTTAATTTAACCCCTAAGGAAAAATAAAAATACCAAGGACGGTAAATACTGGCTTTTTAAAAATAGAAGTATATAAACATACTCTTAAATTCTACATAAATTTTTAGAAAGGACATTTTTCTGCTGCTCTGATGAATTCTTAAAAGCCTAAGACTCTTAATTGTGGATGTCATGAAAGTGACTGAGAAAATGTAAATATGGTCTAGGATAAAGCAAGGATTTTATTTTTGGTTTAACTTGAGCATTGGGAATACTCCTATTGATCAGGTATCATTTCCATGGGACTTAACAGATAGTATCTGGAGGTATAGCAGGCAGACAGTGTAGGTGGTTAATAAAGTGAAAGGTGCAGACTTTCTGAGTTGAAAAGCTACATCCATTCCCAACCCCCTGTCTCATTTATTTTTTACTGTACACTAACTGCCTGTACTCTCAGCCTCAAGGTAGATACACATGATACCTTTCTGGAAAGTGGGGCATGGCAAATTTCATTGGATAGTTTCCAGGAAAGTTTTTAATTTTCTTGTGAAAGAGATAAACATTTGCTATGGTACAAATGTCTGTGTGCCAGTAAAGCTTATAAGATGATGTCTAACTTGCAAGGCAGTACTGATAAAAGGCAGAGAGTTTGGGAAGTGAGTGGTCCTAAGAGCAGTGTCTCATAACTGTAATCAGTACCCTCATGAAGAAAACATGGGAAAGCCAGCTCCATCTTTCCTTCATGTGAAGACAGAGAAAAGGCATCAACTGTGAGGAAACAGGCTCTCAACAGGCAGCAGATCTGCCCATTCCTTAATTCCTTAATTCCTTAATTTTCAAGTCTCCAGCAATCAACATGAGCCGTAAATGTTTGTTTACAAGCTCCTGGTCTCTGAATGAACAATGCAACACAGTTTCTTCTGTCTTTTTATGCTTTGAACAGCATGTACTATTTAACTTCAGGAGCCACATTATAAGCCTGAGAAGAAAGCCAAGAGAATCACAGGACTTGTGCTGATGTAGAGACTTGCATCTTCAGCTCTAGGACAGACTGCCTGAGAACTATGGAAAATGCCTCCAGGGCCAGTCGTTTGGAGTCTCCCACAGTCCCCAGAGCTGCCTGGCCCAAGGCCATGCTCTTTCAGTGAAAGCCGAAATTTGTTCTACACCCTGAAATGCATCCTAGCATTCATTCTAGTGCTGCTTGACAGGTTGGGTAGGGTTTTGTAGGCTTTCCATGCCAGGGTTCTCTGCACAGCCCTGTTCCTTGCTACTTGTCTTCATAGAGGTGAATCCCTACTGAGATCTACACTGTGAACTTGACCTCAGCGTTCCAGAGAATCCAACTTGCAATAATGAGGCAAAAATTTGCCAGTTAGACTCGAATATTTGTTATGTGTGGAAGCAATTTACTCAAATCACAGTTACTTTTGAAGTTCAGTTACTTGCAGCCTATTATAGTGAGATAATTTCAGATAGCTTTAAACAACTTAATCTCACATGAAAGAAGAATGTTCACGTTATTTTAGAATTTTAAAAATAACTTCACAGTCATTTGCATCAAAATCTTTTTTCTTATTTTATTAGTAAAAAGTATGACCTAGAAATAGGAAAAATTTTCTGATATTCCCAGTCAAGAGGTCAACAAACCAATGATGGAAAACTATTTGTTTAATGACTCATTGTTAGAAAATTACAACTTCAGTACTTTCCCATCATTTAAAGTATGGTATAGAGCACTTACACTGAACTAAAAGCAGGAGAATTATGTAGGAATTTGATAGAAATAAAGGTAAATTTGGGGGTCACATCATGAACACACTGAAAGAGAAGTGCTAGCAGGAAGAAACAAAACCTAATTATCCACATTTTTATAAGAGATCCATGTGATTCTGACGTAGGCTAAAGGTGAAGACCAATGGTTTAGGAAAGGTCTGGTGTGGATCGGAGCAGCCAAAGGAGTTGCGGTCAAGTTTTAGATGCCCTAGAGACTGGCGATGTGTTTTAAGGTTTTAAGACCATATTAAAGCAAGAAACTTGAGTAAGTATCAGGAGAAACAGAACTAACAGGGTGTGAGTGTGTGTGTGTGTGTGTGTGTGTGTGTGTGTGTGTGTGTGTGTAATAGTGTATAATAGCTGACATTGCAACAGTCCTAAATCAGTCTGGATACAGAAATTCCTCTTCCTCAGAGGGAAATCAGCCTATTTTTCCTCTACACATTTAGCCAGTTAGGTGAGGCCCGCCTACATTGTAGAGTCATCTCTACTTAAATCTATCATACAGAATTAGAAGCTGTTTTCACTAAGAAGTACTCCCTCTGCATTGCAGCTTGCAGCTGTCCAGTGGGTAACTAAAAGTAAGGTTAAGCTCAACATCTCTCCCTCTACTTTACATCTGCCTCTTTATTGACTTAAAACTTTGGGTCAGACTCTGGCTCAGCTCTGCAAACAGGCATGCTAATCATGTGAGGCTTGTACCCTGAACTGGTGATGCGAGATGGACTATCTTACCTTTACCTAACTTACTTCATCCTCCTGCAGACAGAGGGCACCAGGAGAAGAGTAGCTAAGGTCTTTTCAAGATTTGCAGGGGTATTCAACTGTCATTCACCTTTTACAAGGTCTTGTGCAAGAATCCTTCAAGCACCAAGAGGTCCCCAGTCATTTCCCTAAGCCTGTAGCCACCTGTGATTCCAGCAGAAACCCCATAGTCATATTACTGGGTGGGAGCAGTCCCTCTGTGGTGGCATCTGAAGCTGGGCCCCTCAGCAGGAAAGAAACACTAGATTGGCCCCTTACGTGATAAGGACTGCTCTAGGACCAACTCTGGGAACCACAACCAGCGAATGATCAACTACTTCTCAGTTTGAGACTGTCTTTAATTATGTTTATCTCTTGCTTTGTCTAAATGTTTCCTCTATCTGAACCTAGAGCTCATGATTTTATTCCCCTAAATAGAGCTAGGGATACTTCCCCCTTAGCTTCCCAGGGATGCTACATTGATTAAGTTCCTTTTCTATTTCACTGTGGCATTTTCCCTTTGCTTTTTGGGGTGAGTGGCTGGGCCTGATTTGTTGAGACCCCTTACTCCACTCCAAAGCCTCTAGTCATGAACTTGTTGTCCCAATATGGTAATATTAAACAAAATTCCTTTTTTAGTTCACATCACTATGTTTTGGGTTGCTTTTATTAAGTGCGTACTAGTAGCTGCACCTGCTTTGTTGGTACCTCCAGGGTCAGGTCATTAGTTTAGCAATCTGGCAGCAATTTAAATGTTAATCTCATCTAAAGCACTTTTATAGCAATGCCCAGAGTAGTGTTTTACCGAAACACTAGTCTGGATACCGAAGTATAGTTAAATCGACACATAGTAGCTAACAATCACAAGCCTTTGTTTGAAAGAATGATTGATCACATTTATCCCCAGTAATTACTGGAATGAGGAACAGCTCAATAGTTAAAGCAGGGTGGGTCTCCAGAATATCTTACCATCAGCACTGCACTATTCCCATGGGAGCACTTTCTACCACTGGGCACTAAACGGCCAAGCATAATCCACAGAGATTTATTGACACACTATTTTAAAATGCACACATATCTGGATAATAGGACTACTTTCAGCTCTCAGCCACCAACTGACACAAGAAAATATTCCAGACAAGAATTTAAGGACATTTTCTTTGCTCTAAATTTAAAAACAATTGACTTGCTATTTGTATGTGAAATCTGTGCTTAATAATGCTTCCTCACCTAGTAGCAGGTTTCTTAAATGCAGCCATTTCCCACTGGCCATTTAGCTTATTTATGTTCTGCTCAAGTTTTTACCTTATAAATACTTAGAAAACTCATTTTATAAAAATACAGCAAAAGCAAGTCTTCACTCAATCCATGTGTGAACTTTTACAGATTTCAAATACATGGGTAAAATTTCAATGTAATAATACGGTATTTCTTCAGACTATGGAAAATGTCAAAGTTGCACACCTGTAAATTAAATCAAGGGCTCCAGACACCAAAATCAGTTACTGTGGGATTAAATAGTAATGATTTCAGAAATAAAACGCTTCAGTACATGCATTTTAAAGTGACTCCACTTTGTCTCAACTGATGTAAAAGGAGAAACAAAATATCTGAGTGTCCGTGTAGGAAGAAAATTCTTTGTTCAGGCTCCAGGTCATCAATGCCTCTCTCATGAAAATCCATAGCACAGTGGAGACTGATCAACAGTCAAAACACAATTTTCATTTTTTAATTAAGTTATTAATTAATTTTGGTACCAGGGATCAAACACATGACCTCACTCTTGCCAGGTAGGCTTTGTGCCACAGAACTATATCCCCTGCCCCAGATGAATTTTTGAATAGCTGCATTCTCTCTGGAACACTTTAATGTAATAATAACTGCTTTCTGTGCTGGTGACTTTGTAAATCAAAGAGTAACTGATAGCATGAGAGATGATGAAGTTAATACTCTGCAAAGTGTTTTTTAAAATTTTATTAACGTGCGACAATTTGGGTTCTCTTAGAGGTGCCCAGAGTGGCATTTTATATAGCATCAGTAATCATATGTTATGGGCTCTTTCCTTCACTGTGAGCGAAGGCAACAGGAACATGGAGACGCTGGAGGTTAGAGTCCCAGGACCTGTAAGGGAAGATATTTGGACTTGCCTCAAAGTGTACATAAGGAGTTTCTGTTCCTGGCTCGATGAAATGCCAATAGTATGCCTGGAAATCAGTAATTCTTCACCCCTAAGACACAGATGATATCTGAAGAGATGAGATAAACTCTTAAAATAAGAAGAAATGGGTTAAATCAAGATGGTAAACTGAACGCATTTGTCCCTCACCTCTCAGTTCATGCATACATATGTGTGTGTGTGTGCGTGTGTGTGTGTGTGTGTGTATACACACACACATATATATGGTATACAGCAAATTAATATCTATCCATCCATCCATCCATCCATCCATCCCTCTTTCATCTCATCCCTTTAGAAATTGCTGTAAGCATATCCAGCAAATAAATAAATATTTATTCAAGAAAAGGAAAGAAACACTCTTCTCTCCTAATAAGAATGGGGGAAGGCTGTGGCATTTGAGCCAGGATTTTTTCCTCTCAACCCACATTGCTCAGCTTAATGAAATCTCTGCTGTTTGTAGGTTTGGAAAAAAGAAAAATGTGTTTTTCTTCTTGGCTCCCAGTGAAGTCTCCTGTACCTTTTCGGAAGCAGCAACCGTTGTACGTATCATCTCTCACCGTACAGCTAAGTTATAAGGAGCACTGGTCCAAACCTGGGGCCTCCTTCTCCCGCTGTGCCCATCTCCGTGGGATGAGTGCCGCTACAGGACGAGTGTTCTGCAAGGTGACAGCACTGCCATCTCTATGGTCTTGGTCACAGGCTGCTTTCAGAAGAGCTTCCCTGTCTGGAGCAGTAAGCCAAGCTCAGAGGCCACACACTGAGGACATGGGCTCGTGTCAGAGTATTTTTCCAGAGAAAGAGGTAGCTCATAAGAAAGGAGACCTCTGAGGCTCATGGGAAAGAACGGCCTTTATTTGAAATAGGGGATGGGGAAGTTCAAGCTGAAGCATGCTTTCAGAAAGGGTAACTCTTAATTAAATACAAGCAAAACCACTGGTCGTCTAATTTACCATAGAGAATCACAGAAAGATAGATCTCAAAAGAGCCTTGTACGGATACAGTAATCTCAAAAGCAGACTCAGAACCTACCATTGTCTTAACTGGATCAGACTGATGAACCATTTACACCCCAGAGCAGTGTTGAGAATAATAGACCAATCACCCAGTATTAGTGGAGTCCACTGTGCAGTGTATAACACCGAGTGAAGCGGATGGCATCAAAGATTAGGGGGAGAGACAGAAAGGTGCCTGGTCATCCCCAGATACACATACAAAGGCCCAAGGCTGCCTTTTCAGAAGAGTGACAACGAAGACTTCACACCGAGAAGAAAATAGATTTTACCCAAGCAAATACATTTTACCACGTTTTACTCTAGCTTACCTGCTTCAAAACAAATATGATAGAAATTACCACAGAAACAAGGTCCATAGAGAAAGGAGAGGATTTGGTAGCCAGAACTGCTAGAGTATATTATGTAAAAATTCCATATTTAACAAAAATGACGAGACATTCAGTGTGGGATATAGCCACAGAAAAAAAGTGGCCAAAGAAATCGCCTTTGAGAGAGTCCAGATAACAGATTTAACAAAGATTCGGATGCAACTATTGTAAGTCTGTGTGAGGAACCACAGCAAATAATGCTTGAGGGAGTAAGGAGAGGAACGGCGGCATCTCATCAATCAGTGCAGAAACGATTTTTAAAAATCAAATGGAGATTCTGTATCAGAAAATCCCAATTACTGAAAAGGTCATTACAGGGCTCAACAATGGATTTGAGCTGAAACAAGAAAGAATAAGTACACTAAAAAGTAGAATTCATGCCGCACAGAGAAAATAAAATGGATAGCAATGAACGGGTGCATAAACAGGAGGCGCCTTTAAATGCACCACATTTTAACCAAAATTCCAGAAAAAGAGGAAGAAAGAGGAATGAACAAAAGAATCAAGATACAAAGGTTGAAGATCTCCAGTGCTTACCCAGAGATATTAATTTGCATTCTTAAGACGCTCAGTAAACTCCAAGTACACTAACTGATGAAGGAGTAAATGCAGACACTTGAAAATTTTTTTGAAAGGTGAAGGTTAAAGATAAAGAGAAAAATCTCAAAGGCAAGAGATAAAAATTTATCACATAGGAACTTGCCTCATGATTTTGCTCTATAAAACCTTCCTTGAGAGGTGGGCTCACTGGCAACCCATTTGGGAGACCTCTGGTCTCTCCAGAGCTATGATATTTCCCATTTCTAATCCCCATTCCTTTTCACCAATAAATTTTCCTACTCTTAAAACAATGATCACATACGAAAGAAGCTCAACAGAACTTATAATCAAATTTTTATCAGATTCAGTGGACCAGAAAATAGTAAAAAAAGGAAAGCCATTTACCAAAAAAATCTATATTTCAAAAATGAAGGAGAAATAAAAATTTTATCAGACCAACAAAATCTAAGAGAGTTTGTTGATAGTAGGCTAATTTTACAAGAAGCAATAAAACAAAATCTTTAGGCTGAAAACAAACAAATGGAAATTGTAATCCATAAGAAGTACAAAAACTACATGAAAAAGTAATTAGGTAATATAGAAGAAAGCATAAATGCAGAAATTTTGTCTTTTCTGCTCTTAATTGATTTAAAAACTAAATGTAGAAATTCATACACACAGATATGTAATTGTATAATTGGAACCGCAAACTGTAGGTGGTTGGAAAGGAATTATAATTTAGTGAAGGAAATAATACCAGGTTGTGATAGCTAATATGATGGTAAATATAACAAACGCAAAATATATACTTGCTTCCTCTACTTAATCACGTTAAGAGACACAAAATTATGTAACGTCATCATTATAATGACAAATTTTTTATTCAGTGAGTGTGTGTGTGGGAATGGATCAATAGGGGGAATGAATCCAGCTATGTAGAAAGAACAATTCTCACTATGTATGTACCTCTGGGATTTACTTAGCATGGATCTGAGACGTATTTTATTAAGAATCTAGAGTAAGTCTTGGACAACTATTGGGGAAATAACTGAAAACAATGGGGAATGTATATATATATAATCTACCTATGTTATGTATATCTAGGACATGTTTTATATATACAAGATATATATAATATATGTTAGATATACACCTAATATAATATGATATGTGTATATGTATATATGTATACAATATAGTCACATGTATATATGGTAGCACATGGCTATAATCCCTGAACTCAAGAGGCTGAGGGCTGAGGCAGGAGAACTGTAAGTTCAACGCTAGCATGGACAACTTAGTGAGGCACTGCTTAAATACAAACAAACAAACAAAATGGTTGGGGATATGTATCAGCGGTAAAGTACCATGGGTTTGATCAGCAGTAATATATAACATGTAATGTATCACGTAATATGCAGAATGTTGTGTATGAGGTACGTATGATGCCTATGGAAACAGTTACTGTAGAAATGGAAATAGTGATGTAAGGTCACTAACACAGAAAATCTTATACTAATATACATGTTCATTTAATGTGAAAGAAAGCAGTGAAAGAAATACAAAAATGACATGAACAAAGAAAACAATATTCAAATAGGATATGCAAATCAATTTATTAATAACAATATTAAATATAAATGAATTAAACAATCCAAACAAAAAGCAGATCTTGTCAGACTGGATTAAAAATGAAGACAACTGTATACTATCTACAAGAGAATAGTTTATTTTAATTTATACAAAGAGCTTGAATAAAAGAATGGAAAATATATACATATATAATGAAAACAAAACCTGTGAGGGTTATTTTACTAATATCAGAAGAACAAATCAATTACTGTGATTCATTTAATTTCATTAATTTGATTAACTAAGGCTCAGGATACAGTAGAGACAGAATAATTAATGAGAATGTCTATCTCTCATAAATTATAGAGTAGACATAAAATCACAGTGAGTATACACCTTTAAAAACAAACTATAAAGAACTATGGAAACGTTAATAGAATTGGTATACAGTTTGAAACCTTAAAATAAACTTACAAGTTTGGAGAAAATAGCTTTTAATCATCCTCATTTAAGGATGATTTAAGAATGTGTGGAGTTTTGAATATGGTCTGTCAGTCAGTTCTCAGTTTTGTAGAGACAGAAAGCCAAGAACTATTAAGTAGTTTAAAATTCAATAATAACATTTTCCCCATGGTGTGGTGGATTTGCATTGTTATAGTTTTGTAGCCAGCGAGTGAATGTATCCATAAAATGACATGATAGTTTTTCAAGTAATTTTTTGACTATAATACACAGTAAACAGTATTAGAAGCCATTGCTCAATGAATCCGAAAGCTAGCCTTTGCTGTTGTTTGCGCAGTGACGTTTTACTGTGAAAGTAAAAGCTAAATACGCCCTCAGAATGAATATTTAGAGCACCTGTGCAGATTCTGCCTCCACCGGGCTCTGCTGCTCTCCCACGGTATTCCCAAATGCCCAGGGTATAAAGTAACACTTCTGCCTGGCACTCTGCATCTGCACAGCATGAAGTCTCGCCCTCCGCTCCGGCTCTTCAGCGGATGCTCCGCACTTAGGCACTCTTCGCAGGGGGAGCTGGGTCTCCTTCATGAATGTGTGGATGTCCTTTCCCTTGATCAGCAGTTGCAATTCCACCTCGCTCTTGTTCACACTGCTGCTCCTAGGCCTTGTCTCTGTGAAGTTCCATATGAGAAAGTTTAAATCTTCATTTACTTGTGTAATTTACAAGATGCCAAGCTGATTTAAAACCTTTTAAATATTGACATCAGCAAATATATATGCTTCATAGTAAGTCTGTGGAAGTAGAAAAATACATACATCTGCTGATCTGCGCAAAACTTATGCCTCAACAGTGGAGGAGAAAAACAAAGGTTTTAATCATCACAGTAACAGATTTTGGGCTACTTAATAATAGGTGAATCATTGCCTAGGAGAGAAAGGAGCAACTATACCCCACAATTATAGACACTAAATTAAATAGCCAACCTGAACCCCGGTAGATAGCCTTCACCCAGCAGAGGAGAGAGGGATGGCCACATTCTCCAGTTACCCATGAGGTCAAGAACAGGCCATGGCCTGGGCAGTAAGCACAAGTGGGAAGAATGAGCAGAAGGGTCTCTGGAGCAGGGAGGGAGTCTCAAAAAGCCATAGGTCCTAAGGGTAGGAATAGAAAATTGTGGCTGCCTGGATCCCAAAAGACTCTAGAATTAGGAACCAAATTCAGTAATGTACTAGGGCACAAAATCAACAGACACAAAAGTCAGTAGCTTTCCTAGACTCAAAAAATGATCTCACTGAGGAAGAAATGAGGAAAAAACACCATTCACAGTAGCACCAAAAAAAATTAAACAGGAATTAACCTAAATGAAAGAACTTTACAATGAAAATTATATCACTTTGAAAAAGGAAGTCAAAGAAGACCTCAGAAAGCAGAAAGATATCCACTGTTCCAGGATAGGTAGAAATATCGTAAAAATGGCCACTTCAAAATTTGTATCCAGGTTTAATGTAATCATAACCAAAATTCCAACAGCTTTCTTCACAAAGCTGGAGAAAAAATCCCTAAATCTCATACTTAACCACAAAAGATTCAGGGAGCTGAAAGCAATCTGGAGTGAAAAGAGGGAAGGGGGACACAACACAGTTCCAGACCTGAAGTTTTATTACAAAAGTAGGGTAATAACAGTGTGGCATGAGGATAGATGTGCGCATCCATGGGACAGAATGGAGGATGCGGAACCAGCCACAAGCACGGTCAGCTATGTGATCTTTGACAAAGGGGCCAAAAACATACACTGGAGAAAAGATAGTATCTTCAATACATGGTGCCAGGGAAACTGGCTATTCACAGGCAGAAGGTTGAACCTAGACCCATTTCTCTTAACACACACTAAATGAAAATAAAAATGGATTGAAGAACTAAATGTTAAAATAAAAATACTTAATGGGCTGGAAAATAGAACAGACAGGTGTAGGCCAGGACTTTCTGAGCAGAACTCCAGTTGCACAGGAAATGATACTGAAAATCAACAAACTGGATCATGTCAAATTAAAAGCTTCTGCATAAAACAAAAGAAACAACTAACAGAGTGCGAACACAAGCTACAGAATAGGAAAAAATTTTGCCAGCTATTCTTCTGAAGACTAACATCTAGAACATATAAATATCTCAAAACAATTGGACTCTCCCAAACAAAAGACCCATTCAATAAATGGGTAAGTGAAATGCATAGAGAGTCCACAGGAGAAGAATACATGGCCAATAAATACATGAAGAATTTGCAGAAATGGAAATTAAAACAACATTGACATTTCACCTTATCTCAGGAAGAATGTCTATCATAAAGAAATCAAATTACCAATACTGGTGAGGCTACAGGGTAAAAGAAACACTTCCAAATGTTGTGGACACATCAGCTTAGCACAATCACTTTAGAAATCAGTATGGAGATTTCTCAAAAACCTGTATTTAATAGTTCCAGCTGACCCTGTAATTACCCTTGAAGTATTTTCACGAAAGAGTTACATACGTCAATTTACAGTGAAACAGTCATACCTATTTTTATAAAAGCACAATTCATGATAGATAAATATTGCAAGTGGTCTAATGTATATGTCCACGGACAGATGAATAAGTAAGGAAAATATGGCATGTAGACACAATGGAATACCAGTCTGCACTGAAGAAAGATAAATGTGAGTCATTTGTAGGAAAATGAATGCCCCTAGAGATCATAAAATTAAATGAAATAAATCAGATACACAAACTTAAATATCACATAGTTTCATTATATGAGAAACCTTAAGTTGAATAAAGAATAAAATGAAACATAGACAATAAGTGGAGAGATGGAACTTTCTGAAAGATGAAGGGGATCAAGAGACGGAGCGAAGGCACAAGGAGGTGAGATCTGTTCTGTGTGGACCAACTCCACACAGGTAAAGTAATCATTGCATACTGCAGACCTGTACCCGAAAGGGAAGGATCAAATGGTGAGGAGTGAGGGATGGCATGGACAGCAGATGAGGAGGGAATACGGATTGTGAATATGTGCCACTTCTCCTCAAGGAATGTGAAAATATGCTCTGCAATCACATACTGAAAAGAAAACAGAGCATAGTTAGTAACGACATTGCAATGACATGGTTAGTAATGCCATAGTGAGTAATTACACTACATTTGGCACAACTGAGTAACAGAGATGCAGGCTACATTATTAGTGTTCAGTAGCTAAAGTTCAGAACTTGAGGAAGTTTTCTTTTTTGCCACTTCTTTTCCAAAGTTTTCCAAGACTAACAAGGGGATATACCCACCTTGAATAAAATCAAATTATTTGTATTGTGAGCATATAAAATTATAACTAAAATAGTTACATATCAATCAGTGAAAGTACAGGTGGATTTCTGCACAATATTCTTCAAGTGTAAATTCATTTTCAAAATAGCTTACAAATAGTAAGTAATTATAATCATTAAAAAACAGAAAAATCTTGGCTCCATATTCTCTTCAGTGCAGGTAGATTAGATATAAAAACAATGCAGACTCATTCCTCATTTTTCTTTGCATTTATCACACACATATATTGTCAGGTCAGATTTAACCAACTATATTCAGATGATCAAACTGGTGTACCTTGTGTTACACTGTAAATTTTCTTACAGTCACAGACTTTTCAGTGTACCAAAATAACCATCTAACTTTCAGTCTAGCTTGGTAAACATTGTACATGCAATAATTTGAACAGTTCAATTAGGTAAATGCTTAGTGTCTTTAGATAGTAATGTTTAGATTTAGACCTCTGCTTCTTTCAAAAAAAGTGCATAAATATGCTGGAGGGTGATACAGGACAAAGGGAACCAGTGATCAGATCCTCTGGAGGGGTGGCTTTGCTGGACCCTCTCTGAACTCATTTGTGCAGGAAATGGGGTTGGCCTGTCTTTGTGAAGACTTCAGTTGGCCCAGCTGATGGTCTGTTCCTTTCTGTCTTGGCTTGCTGGGGTCTGCTGTCCTCTCTGGTTGCTCTGCCTGTGGCTGGGAAGTCTCACTGGGTCTGAGGACCTGTTGTGGTCCTCATGTATGAGCCACTTCTAAGAAATTACCAATTTTTTAATACTCTTTAAATTTAATTGCAGAATATAGCAATTTATGAAAGTGCACATAAAATAGAAATCTGAAGAATGATAAAACAAAAACAGTGAAATCACTAACACATCAAGAAAAAATAAAATTTCCAGCAGCTTGGAAGCCCCTGAGCACCTCATAAACCATCTTCCTTCCCCAATTCTAATGGTCGTCACTGTCCTGAACTTGTGACAGTTATGTATTGTTTCTCACTCATACTGATCACTAATATGTATATCTTTAGACCACATAATTTATACTTTCACTTTCCTACTTTTAAGTTTTATAGAAATAAATGTTTAAGAAAATATTTATATCTTTCTTCTTATAATTAATATATTTTCAAAATTCATTAGTGTTGGTGCACTTAGCTCTATTACACTTCTCTTTTTGGCTGGAAAATGTCACATTGCAGGAATATATCAAAAATAACTTTAATGTTAACCGTATTTTATTTCATCATAAAGACTTACCACACTTAATTTTAAGTTTCAGTAGGCCACTTTTTCCAATTTTGAACTATTAAAAATGATGCTGCTTGAATATTTTTTGAATTATGAATAGGATGTTTGGAAACTTGCCCTCATCACAAGGGCCATGAAAAGACAGATACTGAAATTGCTCCTTAGTGTATGTCCTGTTTCTATTAAGTCCAGAGTGGGTGAGCCTCAGAAGCAGTACAGAGCTGTCTGTGAAATGATTTCCCAAGGTCCTGGATATTAAGGTTGGCCCCTGACTTCCACAGTCAGCTTACTCAGGTCATCTCCTTTTCCAGGCTACTGTTGCCACTTGCTTCTGGGCTGGTCTCTCTTATCTTCCTTGAGCAAATAGCCCCGCTGCCCACCAAGCAGTGTGACAGTGGGCCCATATGGGGCTCCTAGTGCTAGGTGCTAGCAGTCATCGAGACAGTGCTATGCTTCGTCTTCTCACTGCTGCAACTTTTCCTTTGTTGAATTCACTAATTTGTGTTTGTTTGAATTGAGAATTCCTGTCTACAGTCAGTAACTGCTATAAGTGAAATTGTTTTGTAGAGGTTTTAGAAGTTTCCTATTATTTTTTTGCATACTAAATATAATCCAGGTTGCAAACATTCGCAGGCACGAAGGAGTCTCACATTTGTAGATGTGACCAAATCATGGAGTAGCTCGCCTGTCTGTCAGCCATTGTCACAGCTGTGCTGCTGTGTGCTTGCTGCACAGTGAGCAGTGTACAGTAATGCAGTGCTCAGTCAGAGCCTAGGGTGTCTGGAAGCAAGGGGAAAAGCAGAGAACTACTAGGAACTGCAGAGCAACAACCATGGAAAAAAACGTGAAAATAATTGAGACTGAACTGAGCCGAAACGACGGTAGACATCGCTCTACCATCTCCCCCAGGTAGGTACTCGCAGTCCACTCCATGCCATCCCCTATGTGCCTGTTGTCCTGTACTAGACCACCATTTTAAGGTAGCTGTAAGAGTAAAAGTACTTTATTTGCAGTTGTGTTGTACTGTACATCATTTTAAGGTAACTGTAAAAGTAAAAATATTTTATAGTATTTGTGTGGGTGTGTGTTTGTGCTTTACACTGTATATTTGTGCCAAAGGGGTATAGGACTCTGTTTGTCTGGCTTATGAATGAGTCTGACTTACGAATGCTCTCCTGGAACTGACACCTTTCATAACTTGGGGACTTACTATATATCAGAATTGAGAAATGAAAGCACAAATTCATAATATAGCTATTTGTCATTCATATATATCCAATATGTTTTAATACATATGAAACAGCATTGTAGTTAGGAGTGTAGAATTAGGACATCCTATAACATACCACAAAAATCTTTGGGAAATGATGCAAAATGGAACTGAGTGGTGACACATTTTGTAAATGCCTGAATTCTTTACTATGTCTCAAACTAAGTTTTACCACAAACTCCTTCTCTGAAATGAAGATGCAGGTGAATGGTAGTAACCTGAAGTACGATAACTTATGGTGGACGAAAGGCCCTTCCTTATAAACCAACTAGAGAATAACTTTTTATAAAAGAGAAAACTCCTGGGTTTTCTACTTTACCTGATAGAAGGAATAAATGGACTACATTATAGTATGAGAAAAGAACCCTGAATTTAATTTCCACCTCCACAATAGATCCAGAGCATAACTAATCATCAGTACACAGTATATACAATGTAAACAAACTGATTGCTAGCCCTGTTATAAAACCAATCCTAATTCAATATGTCTGGAACAAGCCCCAAGAATCTGGACTTCTTGATTCTTTGGAGTATTTCCTATGCAGTCAGGGTTTTGTTCATGAAAACTTTGCATATTCAGTGTTTCCATTTTAATATTTAGATCTTTGATCCATTTTGATTTTAATGCATAGTGATAGACATGGATCTGGTTTTAATGTTCAGCATGCTGAAAGCCAATTTTTCCTGCACTATTTATTAAAGAGGCTATCATTCTTCCAGTGAAAGTGTTGGGCCCCTTTGTCAAATATAATAGAGCTGAGTATGTTTTAAGTTGTTTCTGCATCTTCTAATCTGTTCCACTGATCCTCAGGTCTTTTTGTTTCTTTGCCAGTACCATGCTGTTTTTATCACAGTAGCTATATAGTATAATTTCCAGTCAGGGATTGTGATGCTGTTTTGCCTCTGTTGCCCAGCATTATTTTCACTATTCTAGGTCTCTTCTGGTTCCAAATGAATATTAGGAATGTTTTATTTAGTTCTGTGAGATATGCTAATTTATTTTGATTGGGATTGTGTTAAATGTCTGTAGCAATCTTAGGAATGTGGCCAATTTTTCTATGTTGGTTTTTCCTATCCATGAGCAAGATATACCTTTCCACATTCTGATACCTCTTTGATCTCCTTTCTCAGAGTACTGTTTTTCAATGTGGAAAACTTTTACTTCCTTTGTTGGACTGATTCCTAAGCAATGTATTTTTTTCAATGCAATTGTGAAAGATATGGTTTCCTTAGTTTCTGTTCCTGTGAGTTTGTTACTTGTGTTTGATTTTTGATTGTTGAGCTTGTAGAGATCTCATCTTATTAAAAACCTTTTGCATAACAAAAGAAATCACCAACAGAGTAAAACAACCCACAGAGTGGGAAAAAATTTGCTATCTATTCCTCAGACAAAAGACTAATCTCTAGAACATAGAAAGAAATAAAAAAAACCAGACCCTCCTGTACTTAAAGGCTCACTCCAAAGGTGGGCATCTGAAATGAATAGATACTTCTCAGAAGCACAAAAGGCACATAAATACATGAAAAATGTTCAATATCAGTGCTGCATTGTGATGAAATCTAATTTGAGAGATGCAAATCAAAACAACCCTGAGATTCCATCTCACTCCAGAATGAATGGTTATTGTCAAGAAATCAACCAATAACAAATGTTGGTGGGGCTGGGGGTAGAAAGGAACCCTTCTCCACTGTTGATGGACTGCAGTTTGATGCAATCACTGTGGACATCACTGTGGACATTCACCAAAAAATTTAAGACTGAAGGTGTCATTTGACCCAGCTATTCCCTTTCTTGGTATTTTCTAAAAAAAAGTTAAAACCTTCATACCCCAGTGATATTTGAAGAACCATATTTACAACAAATGAAGGAGTAAAAAGGATGTGTTTTTTAGTACAATGGAGTACTACTCGGCCATAAAAATGATAAACTTGAGACATTTATAGCTAAATGGATAAACCTTGAGATCATACTATTTTATTTTTAAGAGAAAAAAACAGTGATACAAAATTTCAAAACAAGATAATAGGAAATTAACAATGGTTATTATATTGCATTTCATTATCTTCAAAGTTGTTGCTCAGACATTACAAGATAGAGACATGCAAATCTGATCAAACAATACAGGCAAACACCATTCTTTCAATGAACACATAGCAATTAATAGTGTAATTATCTGAGCTCTCTTGTTTATATATATAATAATACTTATATTATTATTGTATAAACATAGTTTTTCTTTTTCTTTCCTTTTTTACACTTTCCCTCATTCTAGTTATTCTATCCTTATGAGCAGTTTCTTTCCCTTTCACAATATCTATTATTCATTCTTGATCTTAGTTGCTCTTTCAATTTCTTACACTAGGGAGATAATATGATGGTTAAAAATTCAACTCTAATTTATTTCACTTATGAGCATGATCTCTAATTGCATCCATTTATTTTTGAAAGTTTTGAGTTTATCCTTTTAATAGCTCAGTAGTACTCCACTGTATAAAATGATCACATCTTTTCATCCATTTGTTGGTTGATGGTTATTTCTGTTGTGTCCAAGATTTAGCTATGACAAATTGTGCTGCTACAAACATAAGTGCACATATATCTCTATGGTGTGATGTTATTAATTCTTCTGGGAAAATTCCCAGAAGGGTCATAGCTGGGTCAAATGGTACCTCTAATCCTAGCTTTCTGAGGACTCTTCACACTGATTTCCACAGTGGTTGCACCAGTCTACAGTCCCACCAACAGTAGAGAAGGGTACCTTTTCCCCTACTACCCTGAAAACATTTGTTATTGGTTGATTTATTGATAACAGCCAAGGTGAGATGAAATCTCAGTGCTGTTTTAATGTTTGTTTCTCAAATGACCAATGATGTTGAACATTTTTCATGTATTTATCTGCCATTTGTATTTCTTCATCTGAGAAGTGTGTATTCATCTCAGATGCCCATTTTTTATTGGGTCTTTAAATTTCAGGGGCCTGATTTTTTAAAAAATTCTTTATATGCCATAGAGAGAAGTCCTTCATATGAGGGACAATTGGCTAAAATTTTTTCCCAGTTTATGCATTTTCTTTATACTCTGTTGGTGATTTATTTTGATGTGAAAAAGCTTTTTGAAAAATTAGATCCCACTTGTTGATTCTTTGAAGTATTCTCCATGCAGTATGGTTTTTGCTAATAAAATCTCTGCCTATCCTTATGTCTTCAAAATTTCCCCCTACTTTCTCGTCCAGTAGATTTAGTGTTTCTACTTTAATATTTAGATCTTTATTCATTTTCACTTTACTTTAGTGCGTGTTGATAGACATGAGTCTAGTTTTACTCTTTGGCTTGGTTCAAGCTAGTTTTTTCAACACTATTTCTTAAAGAGTGTATCTTTTTTTCAGTGAACATGTTTGGCCCCCTTATTAAAGATAATGGGGCTGAGTGTGTTTGTTAGTCATGTCTTAATATGTTCCACTGATCCTCAGGTCTGATTTTTTTTTTTTTTGCCAGAACCATGCTGACTTTATCACAGTAGGTTTGTATTATAATTTCAAGTGAGAGATTGGGATGCCTCCTGCTTTGTCTTTGTTGCCTAGGATTGCTTTTGCTATTCTGGGTCTCTTCTGGTTCCAAATAAATTTCAGTAATGTTTTCTCTAGTTCTGTGAAGTATGCTAAAGTTATTTTGATAACATTGCATTAAATCTATCAAAAAGTTTTGGGAGTATGACCATTTTCACAATATTGGTTCTTTCTATCCATGAGCAAGGGATATGTTTCTATGTTCCGATATCCTCTTCAATCTCCTTTTTCAGAGTACTGTAATTTTCAGTGTGTAGATCTTTTACTTTGTTTGCTATATTGATTCCTAAGTATTTCTTTGTTTTGGATTCTATTGTGAAAGTTATTTTTTCTCCAATTTCTCTCTCAGTGAGTTTGTTACTTTTGTACAGGAATGCTATTGATTTTTGTTTTAAAGATAAAAGAATGAAGACATATCAACAACCAAACAGACATAAACCAGAGTAACACAAAAATAATAAAGGAAATACAAAATTATAGAGAAGATAGTAGGGAATTAATAATGGATGCTTTATTACATAATGTTATCTTCACATTTGTTACTCAGTTATACAGATAAAAGCACCTACGATTAAGCAAACAACTTTCTCCACCCTCATCTCCATTGTTCTACCACCCAATCAGTCATCTTCCCTCTGATAATAACTGTTCCTTTTGGTTTTATTCATTCCCTCAGGCTCTCACATTGGGGAGACACATGGCTTCTTCAACTTATGCTGCAACAAACTTGGGTGCACACTAATTACTATGGCATTAGGTGGAAAAGCACCCAACCTCAATGACAGTACATAGGCAGGGATCCAGGCACACTACCATCAGTACCACACTGACAAGCCCTTGAGGTCCTTGGGGGGCCAGTCGAGCCTGCTGGGTGGCCCCTGTGGATCGCAAGGCTCCACCCTGCCACCGTGTGCCCTGGGGCCCACTCCAGGACCTCAGGATTTTCATATAGCCTGCAGGGAGCCCTGTTCCCCCATATGCTTCTGAGCTCACTGTCAGGGCCCCCAGGTTCCCCTCATAGGCCACTAGTATCTCCTTGCAGGCTGCCTATGACTCTTTGGAGGCTGCCCTGCACAGCTAGAGGACCGTATCTGCACCCTGCTTCCAGGTCTTCGCTTCCTCCCACCTCTCAGTCTCCAGTGCTGCTGGTCCCTGCCCCTTACACAGCTGGGCATTGGGTGCACTTACGATGCTGGGCACAAGTGGTGTGAGGTCTCCCCCGCCCGTGCTCACTGAGGCAGTCCAGGGTATGCACTAAGTTTAGTTCTTAGTTCTAGGAGACAATAGCAGGAGTTTCTCGGGTCTTCTGTGTAGAGCATGTTGTCATCTGGACTCTAGGACTGCTGCTTTCCTATAATTTGTTGCTATGATTCACATATGCAAGCAGTGTGAAGTCCCTCTTGGTGCTCATATTAGTAGTTTAGAGTGGGTCCTGAAGCCTGTGGACTCAGCCTGTTGCTGTCAGGAAAACATTTGGGCACAGAGGGCACCAAATCTTAAGGTGCTCACAGAGGGAGTTCGGGGTGGGAGCTGAAGCCCAGTAACTCAGCTTGTGCTTCCTGCTTGGTGTTGGAGCGAGAAGGGCGCGGGGCCGTCTGGCGCACCTCCACCTGCAGCTCTCTCCTACTGTTGTGCTCCAGTTCCCGTCTGTTCACTGGCTGAATCCCCGGGAATTGTCATGGCCCTTGGTTCGCTGCCACTGCTCTCTGGTACTCTCTCCTGGTAGTTGCTCTCACGGGGGAGAGAGCAGGCCGCAGCCTCAGGGCGGGCACAGAGCTGGGTGTGGTGGGCTGTGTATTGGTTGCTTTGTCTCCTCCTTGCTTCAGGGCACTGATTAGAATGGGTCGCAGCAGAGTGGGCATCTGCTTTAGTGGCTGTTGTAACTCTTCATTGTCACCCCTGGTTCCACACTTCCCAACCGCCACTGCTTCTTTTCCAGCCTGCACTTTCTCTGCTCTGGTTTTGGCTCAGCTCTCAGAATTCTGCCATCCTCTGGCCGAGTCGGGAGGCTCCTGGAAGCGCGGGCTTCCAAAGCTGAAGCTGTGAGTGTAGGAATGAGAGAGGGGCCGAGGGTGCGCATGGAGCGGCGACTCCCTCCTTCTCCTCCTCTTCCTCTGTCTGCACCATGGCGGCCACCGGAGCTCTTCCTCCAGGAGGGATCTTGTCTGCTCTTTCTGAGGGCTTCAGTTCTCATTTCAAACCCTTCCTGGGACCGAGGGACCTGCTTCTCTCCTTCTTGCCTTCCTCATGTTGCTATATGCCAGTGTCTAGATGGTGATTCTCTGAGAGGACCTTTCTGTGCTGCTTACCCGGTCACCATCTTCCTGGAAGTCTCATGCTATTCCTCTCTGTTACTGATTTTTGAGTGTTGACTTTGTATCCAAATATGCTACTGAGTTTTCTTATTATTTCTAGAAGTGAGACTATAATCTTAAATGAAATAAATCAAACACATATGTGTAAATATTGCATTGTCTCTCTGGTGTGAGAAACTGGAAGCATAAATAAGAACCAAAAAGTATAATAGATATTGTGAAATTGGAAGTAAATGTTCAAAACTAAAGAGCATGGGTGGTGGAAGACAAAAGAAAACAAATTAGGAACAAACACTAAAATGGAAATAATGCTTTGTAAATAAGGAGAGAAAGAGGAGTTAAAGGGGGATGGCAAAAAAAGGAACTAAGATTTATCATGTGCAAGTACTAATTCCCTATGATCAATATGATGATAAGTATATCTAAGTTGTAACAATAAACTTAATTTTTTAAAAAATTGTATTTTTCTCATTCTTTTACATGTTGATGCTGTTGGTTCTAGGAAAGCACTTTGAGAACCACTGCCATGGATTTATTTTTTAATCAATTAAAGCTTGTTTCCAATTTCCTTTTTAATCAAACATTTTCTATTATTTCAAATAGAGAGAGCTTCTCTGATTTTTCTGAAACTTCAACAGTAGAGTTTAATCAACATTTATGATTTTATGTTAGTTTAGATTCAGAAGAATCACCTTTCCTTCCTTTGCAGTATCATGCGGTGGGTCTTTGCACAATATTTTTATTTACCCAGACATCTTAATCATTTTTTATAAAGTTTCAGTGAATGAATTTAGCCAGAAAATGAATGAGTTCCTCCAGACACCTAGGCATAACACCTGTTATCCCTGCACAATTTTCATTTATTCCCTATAAAAATGTGAGATTCATTTGAATAGGTAGTAATATCCTTACATACATAAATCATGGTTATATTAATTGTTTAATGCCATGAATCAAAAGATATTTAGAATATTATAAAATTTCATCTTTAAAATTAGACTGGCTAATGATGTTATTTCCATCTTTCTAAATACATGTGTACTTATTGTACCATGAACTACCTTGATCTCAGCTGCCTCATACTGCATTTCAACCAGGTGCTTTTGCTGATGCCCACTCTGCTTGAGGCTGTTTCAATCTCTGGCAGGAGGGCAGGAAGAATATTAGGCTACTTAGCTTCTGAAAGTCTACACTGTCACCACAGCTACAATCATATGGTGTTGTTGCTCATTCTTCCTAACCTGCCCACCTATATTTTGGCCTCTGCAGATGATTTGGATTGTGTTCTGTACTTTTATTTATCTTGATCAGCTGCCTGAGATACTGAGTCTTTGTCTCTGTTTTTTTGGACCATATAATTAACTCTTTACTTGCTGGCTTCTGCAATTGGATTGCAGTTCCACAATTTGATTCACTGAGCCACCTGCAGGATATCTAAGGTTTATATCACACAACCCAGACTCAGCATTTCCCCATGCTTCCAGCCCCATGACCTGTTTCCAAGCCCACCTTTCTTCCTCTGCCTGTATTCAAACCTCTCCACTGTGCAGGCTACATGCCTGCTCTTCCATGTGCTGTCTACACGCACGCCACCTCCCACCACCTACAGGACCAGTCCAGGTACCACCTTACTTCTAGGGCAAGTGCCTCATAGTTCTCTTTTATGTTATTCATAACACCTCCATGGCCTTAATTTTGTCTGATCCCATGGTTTCTTCCCCAAGAACATAAAGGTTTACTTTATAATGTTAACATACAGCAATATGTCTGGCTCCTAAAGAGGAAAATTCCAGATCTGGGAGGGTTCACAACTGAATTCTGTAGGAAATATAGAGAAGATCTATATCAAACTCTTCAATGAAATTGAAAGGGAGCAGTACTCGCAAACGCATTTTTGAAGCAAGCATTACCCAGCTGTGAAAACCAGAGAAAATACACAAGCAGAGAGAGAGAGAGAGAGAGAGAGAGAGAGAGAGAGAGAGAGAGAGAGAAAGAAACTACAGGCCAATCTCCCTATAAACATAGACCTCCCCAAGTCCTCAATAAGGTACATGCAAACAGATTGCAGCAAATCACCAAGAAGATTATACACTTTGACCAAGTAGTACTCATCCCAGGGATGAATCTGGTGATGGTTTAACATACAAAAATCAATAAATATGATACAGTGCATCAGCAGAGCCACAGACAAAAGCTGTATGATTGTATCACTAGATGTGAGAAGAACACCTAACAAAGTCCAGCTTTAAAGTGTGATAAAAGCCTCACAGAAAATTGGGCTGCATGTTCTTTATCTCAACCTAATAAAAGCCATTTATGACAAACCAACAGACAACATCACATTAAGTGAACTAAACCAGAAAGGCTTCACTGTAAAATCAGGAACAAGGCAAGGATGTCCACTCTAGTCACTCTTATTCAGTAAGTTCTGGAAACATTAGCCAGGGCAATTAGACAAGATAAAAACATCAACATATAAAAGGAATAATGATAGTAAAGAAAGAAGGCAAATTACCGTTATTTGTAAATGACATGATACTCTACATAGAAGACCCTAAAAACTCCAAAACCTTGTAGATTTAATAGTCAAATACATTAGTGAATCTGGATACAAAATCAATACTAAAACCTTAATTGCATTCCTGTACACAAACAGAAAACTCACTGAAAGTGAAGTCAACACTCAAAAATTAATAACATTCCTACACACAAATAGCAAACTACTGAAACACAAATTAGGGAAATAATACCTTCAAAATGGCATCCCCCAAAACAGAAATATCTAGGAATCAATCTAATGAAATGAGGAAACAACATTTAAAACTACAGTTCTCTGAAAAAGAAGATTGCAGAGAATATCAAAAAAGGGAAAGCTAGCCCTTGTTCTTGGCTAGAAAGAATTAATAGTGAAAATTGCCATATTTCCAAAGTTGTCATACAGATTTGATGAAATTACTACAAAATACCAATAGTACATCTTACAGAATTAGAGAAAAAAATCCTGAAATTTATTTGCAAACAGAAGAGACTGAGAATAGCAAAAGAAATTCTGAACAACAAAAGAAAGTCATGGGGTGTCAAAATCTCTGACTTGAAATTATGGTACAGAGCTACTGTAATAAAAATAGTAATGGTACTGGAAAAAAAAAAAAAACAGATCTGAGTATCGTAACACTGTACCGGAGGAAAGATAACCTCTTTCATAAATGATGCTAGAAAAACTGGTTTCCTGAATGCCAAAGATTTAAACTAAACACCCATGTCTCATCATGCTCTATGTTAAAATCAAAATGGTAAAAAGTCTAAGCAGAAACATGAATTCTGCTAGAAGAAAGAATAGATAGAAGTCTTAAAGACATGAGTATAGACAAAAACTGCATGAACAATACCCTGGTTAAACAGGACACATAAAACAGAATCAACCGTTGGGATCTCATTTTATTTAAAAGATTTTTCATGATAAGAATATTGCCAATAAAGTGAAGAGAAAAACCAGAGTGTATGAAAAATTTTTACCAACTGTTCCTCAGACAAAGAGCTAATATATGGAGTCTATAAAGGACTCAAAAATATTAGGCCTCCCAAATTTAAAGACCTAATCCAGAAATAGGCATCTGAAATGAATACATGCTTCTCAGATGAAGAAGTATAAATAACAAATTTATGAAAAATGTTCAACATCACTTGTTATTTGAGAGATGTAAATTAAAACAATGATTAGATTCCATCTCACTCCAGAAGGAATGGCTACATCAAGAAATTAACAAACAACAAATGCTAGGGAGAGGGCTATACAGAAAAAAGAACATTTTTCTACAATTTATGGGAGTATAGTCTGCTACAGTCACTGTGAAACTCAGTGGAGAGATTCCTCCAAGAACTAAAACTAGAGTTTCAATTTGACCCACCTATGCCCCTCCTTGGTATCTTTCTGCAAGGATTAAGAGTATCTTATCATAGCAATATGTGATTCCCATGTTTGTAGTGGCAGTTTGTAACAGTTAAATCTTGAAAGCAGCCTAAATACCCTTCAAAAAATTAATTATTAAAGAAGATATGGTTTTTAATATAATGGAGTACTACTCTGCCATAAAGAATAATAAAACTGAGACACTTGTAGGTAAATGGATGCACCTTGAGATCATACTCTTAGGTGAAATAAATCAGACATACATCATGTTCAAATATTGCACTGTTTCTCTGGTGTGAGAAATCAAAGTGTAAATAATGACTGTTTTGACTAATGTATAAATGTCCCCATACAACCTCATGTGGTCATAGGTGGGGCTTTTTCAGAGGTGGCTAGATCTAGAGTGTGTGATGCTGGGATTGAACCATCATGGAATGCTAGGATTAAGGATGTGGTACCTGCCCTAAGTAGCCTTAGTGAAATATAAGGGATAGGATGACCTGTGGTCACCCCATGTTGGTTTTGCTACTTTTGCCCTCCATGAACTATTTCTTCTCTATGAAACCTGTCTGCCATGGGCCACTCTGCTTGGAGACAGCTAATTATGCACTCAACCCTCTAAAATCTGTAAGCAAAATAAACCTTCCCTCCTTTAATTTTGAGTGTCAAGTATTTTGTCTCAGCAAGATAAAAGTATCCAAGATAGAATTTGACATCAGAGAAGGGGAGTTGTTGCTGTGACATTAACAGACGATGTAGTTGTTTAGAACGAAGCCTTTGAAGCTAGCTTGTAGGAAAGGGCTGAGTTAGGAAAGGTTCAGAGATGTTGGCTGAAGAAGTGGAGCTGGATTGCCTTAATCTGTAGCTGGTGGGAGATACTGGTGAGACCTCGGAGAACAGAATGCTGACAGACATTATACTGACAATACCAGGCTTGGGAGGTTTCTCCTGGGAAGTAGCACTGCATCGACTGTTCAAATCCAGATCATGTGTGTTATGCAATGCTAGAAGAGTTTTCTGCATTTTGCTTGTTTCCAGGGACTTTGAGACTGTGATTTAGGTCAGGGGACTAATTAAGCTTGCAGAAGAAATTTCAAGGCAGTCTAATGTTGAGGCCATGGTATGGTACTGTTGGGAGCTTTTAGCCAGATTTATGTTAAGAATCAAAACCAAAGAGCCCAGCATAATTATTTAGAAGGTTTTGAGTTTGGCCAGAAGGAAGCCCCTGTAAAGTTGTGGCCTGCAGAGGAGATATTGGTCACTTAAAAGACTAGTGGTAGAAAGCCAAGTATTTCAGAATAAGACAACAGGAAAATGATCTGAGGATATTGCAAGAACCAACAGGCCTCCAGCCTTTTTAGCCTAAGAATTGCAAAGGTGAAACACTGGCTTGAGAAGAGAGCTCACAGCACCATATTCCAGAACGGCACCTGCCTAAAGAATCTGTCCCTCAGGATTGGGTGTAGAGTGTTCAGAAACCCTGGCACTGGGCCCCATACCCAAAGGAGAAACAAATTTGGCTATTGTTTGAGATGCTCTCAGGCCTTGGCATCATCCATGTAGTGCAAAGTGCAAGAGTTGTGGGTTCAGGAAGGTTTCCACCCAGATTTCAGAAAAAGGTCTGGGAGGCCAAGCAGTGTGTCCCTGAGAGGGCAGTACAGGAAGCTGTGAGTGTGAAGCCAAAGTTACAGTGGAAACCATAGAATTTTGGAGAAGTCAGGAAAATGGACCATCTAAGGAAATTTGCAAGAAGGGAACAAAACCTGCCCAAGACAGAAACGATGTGAGCTATAGTCACCAGCAGAGCCCTAGGGCTGAAGCCACCCAATCTTTTGGAATTTACTATCTTTCCAGAGATTGCTTGGGATGCTGGAAGTGGAATTGTGGAATTTAATGTTTGCCCTGATGGATTTTGGTCTTGCTTTGTTCCCACTCCTTGCCATCTCCTTGTTTGTAACTTTTGGAATAGAAATGTTTATCTTCTGCCATTGAATACTGGAAGTGTTTAACTTTCTTTTCTTGTGTACACAGGCTCACAGCTAAAAGTTTGCCTTGAATCCCAGAGAAGACTTTGGACTTGGAGTTTTTAGTAGAGCTGAAACTTTTACAACTTTGGCAATTCTTAGAGACGGATTCAATGTCTTTTGTGTGAAGGGATGCGTGAGTTTTTGGAGAGAGAGGTACAGTGTTACAGCTTGTGTCTAGATAACCCTAAAGCCTTGTTTCATCATAGTAAAGCTTTTTCAGAGTGGTTGGGTCTGCAGTGTATGACGTGGGATAGCTCAAGGGCACTAGGATTAAGTGAGTGAGTGCTACCCACCCTAAGTAGCCTGGATAATATATGAGATAGAAAGATCCCTGGCTGTGCATTGCTTGTTGTACTGCCTTTTGGCTCCCTACTATGAAATGTTTCTCCTCTGCAATGACTGTTTGCTATGCCATTCTGCCGTGGAGCCAGCCAACTACAGACCAAAACCTCCACAAACAGTGAGACAAATAAACCTTTCCCCCTTTAAATGTAGTTGTAGGGTACTTTGTGTCAGCAATGAGAAAAGTAATTAAGAGAAATATCAAAATATATAATTAATATTGGGAAATCACAAGAAAATCTTCATATGGAAAGGGGAACAAGGGAAGGGGAAGGAGGAATGGAAGGATGGGGCAAGAGAAGAAAAGAGAGTAGAAGGAAAAAATGGAAACAAACATTTGTAAATAAGGAAGGAAAGAGGGATTGAAGGGAAGGGAGGGAAGGGGAAAAAAGCAGATGCAAGATATGTCATGTATATGTCCAAATTTTACATGGTGAATGTCATCATTATGTGTATCTAAAATGTACTGATACGATTTAAAAAACATTTAAAAATTAAAGAAATTATTAATGAAGATAGTATATGTTAGTCATGAATTAGATGCCCCATTACTGAAAAATAGCAGTTTCCTCCAAAGTGAACAAATGCAAATTAAACATATCAAACTACCAAATAAAAGGTAACACATTTAGAAATGTAAATGTAAGATTTTTCTCTGAGTGCACACTGCTATAAGAAGAATAAAATTAAGTGAGTGTAATATAATTTGATCCATCAAGTTATAAATCTACGAATGGAATACAGATAACATCCATGGTTCTGTCCAAAGGAGGAGAACTTTTAAGTCCAACATAACAGGAACTTTGGCTCTGTAGAAGTAGAGTCATTAGCAAGCAAAAGTATTCAAACTTTAGAGGTGCATACATAGTTTTTGCACATATAATAAAGACACTGGTATAAATATTAGGAGCAAATTAATCACACACGCACACACAAGACACTTGACTCTTAAGTGTCTGACACATAAAAATTGGAGAGGGAACAAAAAATCACTATGCATTCAGTCATTGATAACTTCACCTATTTCCATTTAGGAATTGCTACAGTTCAGCTCAAACAGCAAAGTTGCTTTATCTGTAGAAAATGTAAAGACCCTTAGAAAGTTTCTCAAGCATTCAACACGTCATGCTGAGAATTAAAAAGAATATATATGCACGATTCCAACCATTCCAGCTGTGTCTAAATAGTCAGTGTGTCTAAAATTATTTTTCTTACTATCAGTCAACTTCATATACTCATGACAGATTTTAATGACATTTTCATGACTCCTTCTCAACTAGACGCTGAGCTCTTAACCACAAAAGCCATAAGTTGTTTATTCTTTTGCCCTCTGCACCTGCTGTAATACTTGAACATATAATGGTTACTCTATATAAATGATAAATGATTTATTTGATCCTAATTCTAATACAAAGTTCTTTCTTCTTTGTAACGAAAGGAAAATCTTTCTTGTGGATTGAATGAATCACTGAATTCTTATGAATCTTGTGTTGAGGTCTCTGCCAAATGTCCCAGTTCCTTTGGAACTCAAATTTCTCTTGCTTTCCTCTATTGGATAGTCTACCGTATAAGAAACTAGAATACAAAATTGGAATAGTAGTCTGCAAGAATACTGTGATGTTTTAATTGCAACCCTTAGTGTATTACCACATTCCTTTAAGTACAAGAAAATGTTCAGGGAAGAATGAATGTTACTGACATCAGTTGAATCCCCATTCTGTGACTACTGCTTTCTGGTATCGTATTGGTTTGCCATGACTGCCCAACAAAATACGAACAAACCAAAGTTTATTACCCCATCGGTCTGGAAACTGTGATTGTAAGGTCAATGTGTTGAAGGGTTTATTCCTCTGAGGGCTGTGAAAGAGAATCTGTTCCATGCTTGTCACTTGCCTTTTGAAAGCTTGCTGGCAATCTTTGTTGTTTCTTGATTTCTAGAAGATAAAGTCACTCTCTACCTTTTTTCATAAGGACATATTATTATATTAACCTCTAGTGTTTCCTTGTTTTAACTAATTACATCTTCAATGATTTAATTTCAGTCAAGGTGCCGTTCTAAGATACTAGTGGTTAAGATTCCCATATATGAATTTTGGGGTGAGGGACACAATTCCACCCATAACAGTACTGTACATACTTCATCTTTTCTAACCGTAATAGCAACCTTTTGAGAAGTGTGTTCCTTTTAATTACACACAAACTATCTTTAGGTTCTATACAGCCAGAATTTTCAGGCAACCATGTCTGTGCTTGTGAAGATATTTTCTCTCATTCAGAGTATTATAAAACCAGCTTCCTCCAAAGAACTCCTCTCTAAGAACTCCTGATATGAACTCTTGTACTCATATTTTTATTTTTATCAGCTTTCTGGGCTATAGGGTTGCTTTATAGATGATGGTGTGGGAAAGTGGGTGAAGAGATGATGGAGATAAAATAACTATTTCCTAGGAAATCCTGACAGCTGACCTCAACCCTTAGTTTTGATGTTTCTTTCTCTTATTTGAGGGCCAGTTTTATTTTCCATAAAGCCAGTTTCAATCTGTTTAGGTGTTTTACAGGTAAAACAATTATTTACTTAATATTTGAATAAAATGAAAATCACTGATCAGTTTATATTTTGATAGGTATAAACTATTGACTTTGAAATATTCTTTTTCTGAAGGTCAGTTTTCATGAGATTGTTCAGTTCAGCAGCATTTGGGGAACACAGTCAACATGTACTATACCCATATTGCTGTCTATTTTGTGGCTGAACTCTGATCTTTTCAAAAAGATGCATTTTTAAAGACATTGCCACTTTGACATTATGTTGTTGCTTTATAGAATATGAAGCATATATGAAACCAATGTAAACAGGCAAAGACCTAGGGTGGCAATGTTTTATTATGCAGCAAGACGCTTCCTCTCTAGCCCTTAAGGTGAGTAATTGTAGTATAGAGATGAGAAACAAACTTCTGTAAATAATGTTCTCCGTGGACTATTCCACAAGATATTAACCACACAGATATGATAGAGACACGTGTTGCTCAACTTATGAGTGCCACATCTTGAAAAGTTCATTCTAATTTGAAAATAGTGCACATCAACAGTGTTTTTCAATATACCTAACCTGTACAACATAGCGTACCCTAAACACGCTCCAAACACACTGCCTGCAATTTGGCAAAAATAATCTACTATAGTAAACTGCTTACCCGCTTATTGAATGCTGTACTGAAAGTGGAAGTCAGAACGGTTGTATGGGTGTCCTTTGCACCTTCATAAAGTGGAAGAATCTTAAGTGGGGTCATTCTGATGTGAGAACAGTCTGTAACTGAAAGCTCCTTTAAAACAAAAGTGAAGATTTACTAGCAGAGTACACTTGCCTATGAGGTCAGTCAAACTGGAAGCAGTCATCAGCCTTACCATTATCGATCTGTGTAACAGAAATTAGAAGCAGAAATATCGCAGGGAAGCGACCAATCCGTGTGAATTAAGAATAACACCTCTCCGCTCCAGTGGAAAACGTGCAGACCACGGGATCATTATAACGGAGGTCGGTCACGCAAACACGATGTGATAAGAACACTGCACAGGAAAGGCGCCTTGGCTTTCGGCGATGGAAATAGGGTATGGGAAGAGATGAAGAAAAGTGAGTACAGGAATGCTACCGATCCCTCGTGGCGCAGGGCTGGCAGATAAGATGAGGGGATGGCAGAGCTAAGACTGCAGCGCCGTGGAGTTTCAGCTCGAGGTTTGGATTCTCTCTTCTGTAACTGTCGCTGAGCTGTGCATTCTTCGCTCCGTTCCAGGTTTTACTTTTTTTAGCTAATCTTTTTTGCTGTTGTCTCAACATTTTAAATGAGAAGTTATCACCAAAACAGAGAAACATAAACTAATTTCTTTTAAAAGTTTCATAGGGAAGCATGGTCTTCTCTGATTGCTCCTTACACAAGTGTGTAAAAGTTAAACTATTTGTGCTCTAAGAATATCTTAGTAACTTTTTCGTCACTGAGACACAATACCCAACATCTATGAATTAAAAGAAAAAAGGTTTATTTTGGCTCAATTTGTAGAGGTTTAAGTCCAGTCCATAGGCCTGGCTCCAAGATGGGTGTGGCAGAGGACGCTTGCTCCTTGCATGGCAGGATGAAGTAGAGAGAGATCAAAGGCAGTGGCAGATGAGTAAACCCTTTTAGGCCACACCCCCAGTGATCCAATTCCTCTAACCAGGCTTTACTTCCCACATCACACTTAGCTATAAACTCATCAGTGAACCAGTTCACGATGAGTACCATGTTCAATGATCCGACCTCGTCCCAAAACCCCACCTCTGAGCACGAGGCCGGAGCAGGATATCTACATATAAGCTTATTCCAAAAGGACGCGTGCATATTTTTAAACAAAATGAATTTAGTGCTTCTCTAGGAGTTGCTGCAGCCCTCACAGTTTCAGTATCACTGAAAAGTACAAATCCTAAATCCCCCGTCAGACTTAATGCAAACTGTTTTCTGTAAGCCCCTACAAAACCTAAAAAAAGTTAAACACTGCCAAAATAGAAACACACAGCTTAATCATTCACATTTGAAAAAGGAGAAGCAGAAGATGGAAAGAATCAGACAGAACAAGACACAGATCCAGGAGGCAACAGTAAGTCCTGCAGTCTCACGTCCATCCCCCAGGCCATCTGTTCGGACTCACCCCGTCACACTACCTGTGGCAGTTACAGCCCTTGTGGCTGTTCTTCTCAACCAGCTTCGCTCACTCCCTGTGGCTCTCCTCAGACGCCCCGGATTCCTGGCTTCTCCAGCTGCTGAGGGTCTCCAGGGTGCTCTCACCTTCACTCGCGCAGCTTCGCTCGCTGCTGCTTCAGGAGCCTGCGTGGAGGTTTCCTACCCTAGCGCTCTAGCCTTCTGCACGTGTGTAGAAGCAGAGCTGTGATGATGATATCAAGGTCCGTGGCCAGCGTGAGCAGAGCCTGGCCTCACTTCTTTTGCGGCTGTAGAGGTCTTTGGATGTCTCAAGAGCTAATCGCTGTAGACGAACCCTGAAGAACCAGCTTCCTAGGCAGCTGCTGTCCGAAGCTGCTGCTCGGGGCTCTTCTTCCAGTTTCCCCCCTCGCTGATTGTGATCCCGTGAAGTGTTCCTCACATTCTCTCGAGGAACCTTCTCGTTCCCCGGTATAAAGCACTTGGCTTCTTTTAAATGTTCATCTTTTCAGCAAACAAATTTGCCTACACTCCATCTTTGGAGGCCCCAGCTTTATGTAGCTTTCTTTCTGGCCAAACTCAAAACATTTTAAATACTTCTGTTGAGCTGTTTCCTCTTGATTTTCAATGTAAAGCTGCCTAAAAGCTCCCAACAGTTCCCAAACCACAGCCTGACCGGCTGCCTTGAAATTTCCTCTCCCAGATTAATGAGTCCATTACCTTAATCTCAGTCTCCTGCAAATCTCTGGATATGAGCAAAATGCAGACAAATATTCTGCTAGAACATAATACATGTGGCCTGGAATCCAGCTGCCAATGAAGCCTTTTTTCCCAGCTGAAGCCTCTTGAGCCTGGTCTTTACCGGCTGCATTTCTATTAGCATCCTGCTCTTCTGACACCGATCGGAATCTCCCTTCAAGATTAGCCTACAGAATTCCAGGGCTGCTTCTCCAGCTGGCACCTCCATACCAAACCACCTGGTTGCGTAGCTTCACAGCAACAACTCCACGTCTCTGTCCCGGTATCTGTCTTAGTTACTTTCTCATTGCTGGGACATAACGCTCAACTCTTACAATTTAAAGGATGAACAGTTTGTTTTGGTATACAGTTTGTAGACGTTTCAGTCCAGATTAGCTCGTTCCTAGGGTGGTGCAGCAGAGAAGCACGGCAGAAGAAACTTGCACAGGGGATGCCAGGAAGGAAGCAGGAGGGAGAGAGCTAAGCCTTCCAGGCCACACCCCCAGTGACCCTCTTCCTACAGCAAGGCTTCACCTCCCACTCACACGTAGCTATAAACTCAGTAGGCTAACCCACAGACAAATATCACATGCTTTTCACCTCAAAAAACCCCCCTATGAGCACATGAGACTTTGTGGGGACATGAGGATATATGTCATAATAAAGACATACCCTCATGAATCCTCTTTTCTCACAGAGAATTTACTTGTCCTTTAATCTCCCATTAGACTGTGTTTGACTCCTCTTTTCTGGGGGGTGAGGTTGTACATATCCATCTCTGTAATCTATTTCATACAGTGTGATCTGTGTTAGTTAAGTGGAAGCAGGGGGCAACCTGTAAAGGGAGAGGCAAAGTGATCTTTGTAAGAGTAGAAGTGAAGCAGCAAGGCCAAAGAAGCAATCACTCATGGGTGTCATGGGAAACAAAATGTCCCTGCTCTTCGGAAATCTGGAGCAAGGAGGTCCTGATAGGAGTCCATGTGGTCACCCTGGAGGGGCCTGCTGTATACCCTGGACTCTATGGAGACCTCAGGGAGTGAAGTTGTCTGGACTCACACATCTGTGGTGAGTCTGGAACTGCAAGGCTGGATTCTAGACACAGAAGAAAGTAAGCCTCGGTTGCAATTAGTTTCAGAAGAGATGAGAAAGAAAATACATTCTGAATTGATTCTGAAGGTTTCCATCAGAGCCTCTGGATGACTGGTAATGTTATTCAATGAGAGGGAAAATCTGAGAGGAGCAGGCAGGAGGGAAGTCGGCGATGAACTCAGCATTGGGACGTTAATTACCTGTGTTCATGGCATACCAGAGTGTAGCTGTTTGGTGCTACTGGGTACTCCAGGCTGGAGCTCAAGAGACAAGTCTGTTTGGGAGAAAAAAATGAGCATGTCATCATGGTGCAAAGTGCTGCCACCACGATGGCCCTCCTCTCTAGCTCCTGGATGCTTTCTGAGCTCTGCTCTCACCAGTGGTGAGTGAGCAACTCCTGGCCGAGTCCTGAGAGCCTGGGATTTCCTTAGCCACCAGTGGCTTTCCGATGTAAAATTTTCAGCATTTGCGGGCAGTGGTGTGGATGCATTCTGAACTCAGAATTATGCTGTACAGAAAGCAGTCCCCTAACAAGGAGCATCTGTCTTGGATATTTGCCAGGCTGAGTTACTAACATCAACTGGCTGAAACACATTTTAGTTGTACGTTTTACAGAGCCTTAACTCACACCAACTAATATACAACATCATCACAGTTTCTTTTAAGCTTGGCTTCATTCTGACTAGTCTTACTCTTTCTACCTTTTTCTAACATTTCTCAAAGGAGAAGATCCAACTGGCTTTGAAAATTACCACCTGATAAAGAATGTCTTTCTTGCCAGTCACCTGGCCCCTCTGTGGTCAGTTATGAGTGCTTGCTTTAAGGCATGTCACAGATTCTGGCACCTGATTCTGGCAGTGACAAGAGGTCAAATGTTCTACCTAACCAATGTGTGTACTCTTCCTGATTAATCTGCTCGTAAGAAGAGTGAGCATTTGCCCCAGTTTGGGGGGTTGGGGCTGGCAGTGTGTGCTCATTCATGCAGTTTAATCATTCTGAAGAGTAATTTAGTCCCAAGAGTGTTTTATGTTGGAATATAAATTATATAATCACTCAATGCAAAAGAGGACCATAGACATTTCTCCAATTCTGGACAGATTCTAACATGGGAATTCCATTTGTATGTACAGCACTTATGTTCAGATACATCATAATTCATCCACTTAAATATTTCCTGGAGGTAATCCCCTCACTTACCCACCCTTATTTTCCATGCTGCCTGCTATACCTCTCCTTGTCCTCACTAGAGCAGATTTCCTGCAGGTGCTTTGTATGCTCACTTGTACATCAGCTCTCCACCTTTCCTAGTGATGACTTGCCTCACTTTCCTTGAGCAACCATTTAGCATTTGGGCCAGTTAATGCTGGCCAGAGTCTCAGATTTCCCTGGCCAGTTGGTTCTAGTGAAGGCTGGCTTACAGCTAGGTATCATCAATCACAGCTACCCCTGAAACTTCTGTTAGAATAGCAGAGGGTTGTCCTTTGTGCTAGAGAGGAGGACATGAAGATGAGGCAGAGTAGAAGGAGGGGGAACAGAGATAGGAGAAGGAAGAGGAGGAGAAAGAAAAGAAAAGAAAAAGAAAGAGAGACAGAGACATTGAAATTTCTGACAGTCATGTCTAAGTATGAGCCGTGATTCACAGAGCTTTTCAGCATTATGCTAACAATCCACTTGCCTGAACTTGAAAGATTCATAGAGCTTTAAAGTATCATGCTAAGAAATCCATTTGCTCAGAATTTAAAACAATCATAATATATGTATCTAACTTGCTTCTTTGGGCTTTTGCTCAAGCCATTTCCGCAAATTGAAATGTTCCATTTTGCTCTTTCTCCAACCCAGCCTCATTGCTTTGGAATTAGGCACAAGCGCTCATCCATCTTCGGACATCCCTTCCTGACTGACCTCATCCTGCTATAATCAGTCACTTCTTCTGAAGACCTTGGCCTTTACATGCCTGTTCAAGCTGCAAAGCAACAGAAGGTTGCTCCTCCACCGTAACCGAGAGTCTTCTTACTGCACAGAGAATAGCAGCTGCATTCTCTTGTGCATGCATTGCAGCCCTTCTGAAAGTTTAACAACGGAACCAAGCAGCATATTGTCAGCGTATACGGGATGCCCTCGTGTAAATGTGACACAGCTGTGTAACAGGTTAATCAGGGAGAACTCATTGTCCTGCATAATTGGAAAATGCTCGTAGATAGCTCATGAGTGATGGGCACGGCGACCCAGGCAAGAGCTGGCTCACTCCCTTTGCACCTTCAGCTCTCCTCCCCTCTGGGCGCTTGCGCACTGCTGCAAACGGGCCTTCCAAGTCGTGACCGCCTTTTTAGTTTAGTTTAGATGTAATATATGGGGCCAGTTGTTACACATAAGTCCTGGACAGAACTCCGGTGGGCCGTCTCTGTGCATGGGTCCATTCACAGAACTGTTGCTGAGCAAGGCTACGGCACTGTCACACTGGCAGGCCGTCCTAGCCCATATGGCTCCAGACTGTTTGAACAAATGAGCAAATGATTTACTCACTAGGTGGATGCCACCCTGCAGGTCAACAGCTTGGCAAGCAGATGGAGGCTTTATGAAAATGAGGAAAAGGTGACCTTTCTCCGGGCATATTCACCCCATGCCAAGGTACACAGCTTGGAGAAAGAGACACGGCAAGATTTCAGGTCTCACTCATGCTTCCAGTCGGCACACAGCAAAGCACATAAAGCAGCGCCCCTCATTGGTCAGTGTGGGTCACATGGTCGTCCTTCTGGTAGGCAGTAATGAGGGTAGGTGAGATGCAGGCTGGGAAACTCACCAGGAACCCAGATCTTGTCCAGGCCTGCATGGAAATGGAGGAGCTGCCCAGAAAGGGGGGGGGGCGGGGGGAGAACTAAGGGGAATGCATGCTTTGCCACAGCACTGAGACGTATTTTTCCCAACTATGTAAGAATTAAATTTATAGATCATTGATATTATATATTTTAAATAAACAAGAATGGTGTAATTGAAAACTACTTCAATACAAAGGAATATTCAGAGAAACAGCTTTTCTTTTTCAACTAAAATCAATGTGTTTAATGTATAAATAATACAGTTTTGAGTTATTTTCTTTTGAAGCACATTGTGTGAAACTAATTCCAAGATGCCATAACCACCTATTCTTGCTGCTGGTTTTATTCTTTGCTTTGAAATGGTCCCGCTTTCCAGCTTGCTCCCAGATTAATTACTAAAGGACAAATTCTTGATCTCTCGCGGGGAGAATCTGGTCTCTCTCCTTAGCTCATCTATGGAGAAGTTTGGCCCTTCAAAGAGTGCTCGACTCTGACAGCTATTACCTCCTGTATTCAAGTCCCAATAACATAGCAACAGTGACAACACTAGAGAAAGTAGCCGGCTGACTATGATGTTCGCTGTCTCTAATTGTACGCATCTGATGTGGTAACCAAGATGATGCCGCTTGACGAACCGGAGAGTCTGAGCCTCTCCTCCGGTTCCACCAGCTGCTTTGTTTTGTTTCACCCATCTTCTGCTGAGCACGTCACCCATCGTGCCCTCCCACGTGGTTCCTTTGTAGGCAAAGTTCTCAGAGACTTCCACGGACTGTTTTACGTTCATAACTTTTTGATTTTTTAAATTAATATGAACATTATGGAAAAATACCAACCTGAAATAGTTCTCTACAGACTTCATAAAATTACTTCACACCATTTTTCAGTTAGGATATTTGCCACTTTCTGCTGTATTTTGATTGTTTACACCATGTATTTTTGATAACATGTCAAAATCATTTCTTCTCTTTTTTTTATGGTTACATAAACTCTGAAATAAAAAATAGCTTTATAGCATAAACCAAAAACATTAAATAAATGATGCCTTAGTTCCATAAACTAAAGTCATTGCAGAGATTTGTTGCATGGTTGCAAAATTATCTGAACTTTCTTTATTGTGAGATGAAACTTCCTGAAGAGATACCATCCCTTTTATTGTTCAGAAAATGCAACAACAGAAGATGGATCTAAAATTTGCTGAGACAGACAAATTTATATCCACAAGTATTGCCTGCACGTGAAGATCCTTTAGTTTGGACACCTATATAGGAGGTTCAATCATGTTATGATACACCCACTGCTGTGAATGACACTGAAGAGTGGGGGTCCTATGCTTAGGCTTACTGTTGGTGTGGGCACAACCAAGACAGGATCTGCCCCTGAGAAAAGAACAGAATGCCAATAACACCTTAGATGGACATTAATAACATTTTAAAAATTTTCTCCTAAAAGAATAAACAGTAGAAGATCAAACCATTTGCCTAAAATATTTTCCAGAGTCCAGATTAGATAAAATACTAGAATGAATATAAAAATCCCTGGACTTTCCAGCATCTCCCTGCCATTGTGAGAAGCATGTTTTAAAGACAAGAAGCATCAATGAACAATGCTACTGTTCCAAGTTTTTGTATATGCAAAGCTCATCATTCTAACTCCATTACTCCATCCTGTATTCAAAATAAAATCAAAAGAAACATTTTATAAAGAATATTTGATGATCTGCTTAAGGATTGTTCAAACCTATATCAGTTCTTCTTCTATTCTTAAGTTAAATTTAATTCCACTCAGTTATAACTTCCCATCTGGAATATGGATTTATAAATTCCTTTAATGTGGGCAATCGACTTGCATTTAGCATGAGCGAATATTAATTATGTCTATTGCAATGCTCTTTTCTCTCTTCCTCTCTTCTAACTATATTTCCCAAATAGAAAGAAGTTACAACAGTTGATCTTTAAACTTCTGATTTTCCATAACCCATGGAATTTCATAAATAGTATTTTGTTGAACACAGTATAAAAATTCTAAACAACTGAGTGGAAAAATGTCTTCAATCTATTGCCTAGAAGGCAAATAAGCCGTCGCTCCAAGTACATGACAAGAAAATGGAATTTATCAATATAGAAAAACACAGAGTAATTGAACAACCCATGTGTGAGAAGGTCAGGAGTAGAAACTGGACAACCAAAATGATCAGAGCAGAGCCTCAGCTGCCTCGGTAACTTACTGAAATTATTTACTCCAGAAGGTAAGAAATACGATGAATCATATCTTCTGACTTTATATGAGAGAAATGTAGTTTAACCGATTTTTCCCCTCGGATTTGAACTAAGCCGTCATTGGACAACCTGGGGTCTGATCCATCTTGAGTAGGTGTGACAAGTGAGTGTCGTGGTAGGAGATCACGGCTGAGAGAGAAGGTGAACAAGAAGAACAAAGCTGCTGACACTGGGAGAAGTGAGGCACCATACCAAAACTTCTAATGAAAACAACTACCCGAGCATAGTGATTTTGAGATACTTAGAGTCGAATCTGTAAGGCACTGAAAAAGATCAGCTCCATGGGCCTTTTCAAAATAGCCTGTGGAGATAGATGTTATTGCACATATAAAGCAAGAAGAAATTTAAAGTTTAATGGATTTCCTATGCAATGAGTTGTGGAGATAGTCAATTGTGATTTAGACCGACTGCATTATTTAAAAGAAATACTGAAGAATTAAACTCCATGCTGTCAGTCTAGGGTTGTAGCCAAGAGTAGGAGTGGCGCTTGGAAGGAGAAATGGAAAACGGACCCTGCCAGAGAGTGGCACTGTTATGTCCCACCCAATGACATGGAGAAAAAGGTATAGTTTATCAGATAAAATACAGGACTTCCTCTTTAATTCAAAAATATAGATAAACAATGAATAACTTTTATATAAATTTATCCTAAATACTGTCTAATGTGTTCTTCATCTGAAGTTAAAACTGAAGTGGGTGCTCTTTACTTTGCTAAATCCGAACAAAATGTGGAAAGACCCTGTCTCCTAATACAGACTAGTGATTGGGCCTCTGTGAGACCTTGTAGAGAGTGTTTCCCACTTTGGGCTACTGGAAGGCATGCCTGATACAGGTAGAAAATGCAGAGGGGCTTTAGTAGCAGTGTTAGCCTGTCTCTTTTCTGAAGAAAGGACCATGAGCATTGATAGTGACACGTAGAGGGACCATATGAAAGTGATTGTCAGAATGGGGACTTCATGGCTTCTATCTGAGAGTGCAGGGCTGTATGGGGCTGTGTGGGAAATGCCCACTGCTGTGTGGAAGGATAGATGGTGTGCTCTACTCACAATTGGCACTGCTCCGGGGATTCCACAATAGCAACTAGAAGACCAAGGTTCAAATGCAAACCTATGCTAAGTGCAAAGGAAGCAAATTTATCTTATTGCATGCTAATGAATATGCATTTCTGTATTCCATTTCTCCAAAATCTTACTAAGAAGAACCAGAAGTCTGGGGTGGTATTTGGTATAGAATAGGGGGAAAGTTAATTGTACCACTTCATAAGGAAGGAGGCAGACTGACTGCTGGTTTGCCTGGTGGGTGGGAGACGAGATGGCTGGGAGTTACAGGGAAAGATGGAAGAGAATGTTAACTTTAAAGAATGATGAAGATTTGAGGTGCTGTACTGAACAACTATAATTACATATGTAGAGAGTTTTTTTGAGTAAGTTCATTAACTCAAAAACTTAAAAAATATGACAAAAATCTATGAATCAATTTTGAAGGGAATAATGAAAAATAATATATAAAATTATTTTGTTTTTATTTTGTTCATAGTTTTCAACCTACCAGTCATGTGCATGTACATACATTTCTTTATTACTTTTTAATATTCAATTGTAAAAGTTTATGAAGTTTCATGTATTAAAATGGCACAGCATAAGGATCTGATATTTTTGATATTACATTAAAATAATTATTTTATGTAAAAGTGATAGCATTTTATTTTCATAACACACATTTAATGTGTCAGTTTTTCCTTGGGTTATTTTTTTTTTTAATTGTGGTCAAAACATTATTCTATTGAAGAAATAGAATTTTATCCTAATAGGAGTCTAAAAAATATGTTTCTAATTCCATAAGGCAGTAATAGCACCATAACCAATAGGAAACAATGTACAAATAAATTACACATTGTTCAAAACAAGAGTTCTGCCACCATGTCACAATGCATGAGTTTTCTCAGGGCAGGTTCTTTGGAAAGACTTTTGGTGAGCTCCTGCTGACACACATCACTCTTTGCCATGTCTTTCCTCTGCCTCTCTGTGCTGCAATAAAGACAGTTTGAGCAATGTCATTTGATATCAGGCTTGACACACAAGTGCACTAAAAATGGCAAAAGTACACTTAGAAAAATGGACCAGGGCTGTGGATATAGCTCAGCGGCAGAAGCGCCTGCTTGGCAAACACAAGGTCCTGAGTTCAATGCCCAGGACAGCAAAAAACAAGAAACAAAAAACAAAAAAAAAGCATCATGCTACAAAAATGGACTGCTTTAGGGGCTCAGAGGGGAACATCTTTGTATAGAATTCTCAAGAGTTCAGTGGAAAATGCAGCTCAGAAAACACTAACTAATTCAGTGTGTTTGAATGCATCATAAGGTTTCACAGCATTTTAATTTCTTATATAAATCAAGGTAATTTTGCAAGCAGATGCTACTTATAGATGTGAAAACATTTAACAAACAAACAAGTCAGTACCTCTGAAGGCAATGTTTACAAGTACAAAATACTGAAAAGTATGAGATTGTTGTTTCATTGTGTGATATAGTGGTGACTCGAGAGGTTATTATACTCAGAACTTAAATACATGCACATACATTTTTAAGTTTGTTTGTGATGTATTAATAGCAATCAGAGAAAATAATGTTTAAGGTGGTCCAGTTTTCTGAAGATGTATTATCAATATATTAAAATTATAGTTTCAGATGTCTAACTTTTTTATCTTTAAAACACATAAAAGTATGCAGTAATTCCTTCATCTCATTCCTGGAACCGAAGAATGGGTTGGAGCCATCATTAATCATACATGAATTGGCAAACTTCTAGAACTGATTTTTAGTGGAGGAGAATAGACCTTTTAGCTGTCCTAGAAGAAATAACTGCCATTGTGTTTTCCATAAAGCCACTCCACAAATGGCTTCAAACACTTGATGTAGCATTTATATGTCATAAGCAACTCCATCTACCCTTTTTATAATCAAGCAGTTCAAAGTCTTTCATGTTCTTTGGCTTTATGTTACATCAAGCCTTCCTGCACCATAATCTTCCTATGGGGAGTATTTCACTTCCAAGACTAAGAACTACAGCATTCTGATTAGTCAGACATTTTTTTTCTGGTTAAGGGTCCTCTGATATGTTCTAGACTCTGGTCTTATTGTACTGCATGTTATATCATTATAACAGTTTTACAGCAATAAAAATTGAGAAGTTAATATACATATATACATATATACGTGTGTGTGTGTGTGTGTGTGTGTGTGTGTGTGTGTGTGTATCCCATTTAAAGGAATGTCATGGACAATTTTTCTATATTGCTAGGTGAGTAACAAAATTTCATCTAAAATATGGTACAGATGAATTTATACTAATTAGGGAGAAAAAACTTTCATGCCTAGAGAAACCAGTGCAATAAATTAATGTAGTTTTTCCATTTTCCAATTTCAGGGAATAAATCCTTTTGATCCTAGAAATAGTATTAGGTTTTATAGCTGACTTCTGCAGGGAGGAGCTCCAAGTGGCCCTCCCCTAGCTGAGGCTCTGTAACCCCCTCCTGCAAGAGACCCTTGCTGTTTGTAATATTATCACGGGGCATGGACTTAAAGGTGCAAAATTATGGTTAGCTAGGAAAGATAAATCACTTGAGTGATAATTTCCCAGTTTCTAACCACCTGGCACAAAAAATCTTGTGCAAGGCTAAAAAGATGTAGAATTCATCAAATAGTAAAGTTAACAATAATAGTTACTTTCTTTCGAATTCTGTGATACAATAGCTCTCCCTAACTGATATCCCACAATCCTGAAAAAATATTCTGAATGCTAGTGCCCCTACCAAATTCAAAACAATAAAATATTTCATTATTCTTTCAAAATTGGTTTTTCTTCTACAGACATGGTAGAATAACATGATTAGATTGGTAAAGACTTAACTTGTGCCCAAGTTTTATGAATGACTTTCATGTGAGGGCAAGAGAGAGTATAGGGTTTGCTAGTAGAACTATGTAGGTTTTCTTTAGTTTACATTTTAGTTTATGACAAAATGTCTTTTTTCACCATTGAATTATTTCTAGTTCAGTGTCTTTTTCTGTGGAACATATGTATACAACTTATCCTTGGGCCTTAATTCTCTAATACAATATATTCTAATGAAACTTTTTTTGACAATTAAGAACATTTGCTTCCTGATCTCATTTAAAGCAAGCAAAATATCTGCAGGGTGTAAAAACACATGAATTACTGTCCCAGCCCTGGCAGCAGCTTATTCCCCAGTATTGGAAAGCTTTTCTGGTTTCCTGTATTTCTGGTTTTCCCAATTGTGTAATCAATTGTCATAATTTTTAATATTTAGTGAGTATTAAATATATGCCACACATACATTACATATCCTAGTAGTTGAAAAAAATCTTGCAAATTAGAAGCCACTGTCTTCATTTTCTAGAAGCTGAAGTTAGTGAGAATAAATGACTTCCCACAGTAAAACAGGAAGAGGCAGACTTGTCTTGAACTCTGATGTCCTGCCCCTTTAAAATTACATTATCTCTCTCCAATCCAAGCCAGGCGCCGAGGTCATGACTCATCCTTCTTAGAGAAGTAATGTTCTGCTTAGCCCTCATTAAGTCTACTCATTGCAATGTATGAACAATATTTACTTACTATGTGCTCAAATGCTTTAAGTGTCATATAGAATTTAATAATAGAAAATGAAATATATAAATGTGCTAGTAGTGTTTTCCTTGGGTGAAATTTTCTTTGCTTAGTTAAAAACAAGTAAATCATAAACTCACCTTTGTGCAGTCCGGATGGTGTGCAGGGAGGCAATAGGTTATCGAAAGTTAGTGGTGGGTATGCACTCTTGGTCCATGTCCATGTCTTTGCCCTGGCAGAGTCATCTGCAGGGAACTGTTCAGGCCATGCTGTGCTCTTAGACGATTTGTCCAGCTTATGTTACAGGGTGATTATGAGAATCAAGTGTTTACTCTAAATGTCAAAGTACATGGAAACAAAAATGGAACAGGGAGTTACTGCCGCATTGTGAAGATTATAACCAATGGGTTCTTTACATCTGATGAATGAGGATGATTTTTTTAATCAGGTAGAACATTAACTGCCTAAACATCATTCTCAGTCTGAAAAGAGCTTTGCTCTAGCTGAAAAGGAACTAGTAATAAAATTCCCATCCTTTCTGTAATGACTTAGGCTCAGGATAAGAGAATCTTGAATTCTGATCTAAGAGGTATTGTGTGGAAACACAGTACCTTGCAAATAACAGTAGTCACTTCCTGGGCTGTGTCCTGTATCATTAAAGATAAGCATCTGTAGAGAGTCTTTTTAAGGGAAACTGGAGAGGAAAAAATTTGAAATTTCAGCAGCACTGTACAGAGCATTTACCAAAAAAGGAAAGAGTAAAGAAGCCTAGAGCTTGATATTAAAAGTTCTAACACACTACATGGAATATATGAGAGAGTTGCTCTGGGCAACAGAGGATCCAACAGTGAAAGATGGGTATAAAAATGTAACCAGGAGAGAGAGGCATCAGAGATTCCTGGCTTAGGTGCCCCTTTAACTCAAGAAAGAGGACACAGAAAATCATTCTAAATTAAATATTATTTGTAGCTTATTCGGCATATTTTTTATTTGAGTTAGTAATTGCTTAGTAAAGAGTATATAGTTTATTTCACAATGTGGCTTCTGTTAGAGCTGACTGTTAATGAGGTCTTGCATTTAAAGAAAATCAAATACCATTAAAATAGTCATATATATTGAGTGTAACCCAATAGATAATTTTAGTTAAGGGCCTGGTACCTAGATCAATAGACAGTAACTCCCATTACACAATGATAATTTAATTAGTTTTTCTATGTCTCATAGTAAGAAAACGCTTTGAAAGTTGTTACTATTGATCATAAACAATTAAGAAGCATTCAAGTTATCCTCCTTTTGTCTTACTGCGTCTCTTATCAGGGAGAAAGTATAATTATTCTAAGCCACTCGCTGATGAGAAAGTGGAAGTGTTATGCGATTCTATCATGTGCCGAAGATCATCTCACCAACAAGAAGCATGCCGGGATTTGAACCAGGCACTCTGGTTCCAGAATATAGGACACGGAGGTTATTAATACTGACTGTACGGTTGGATTTCTTACTGTTTCTATCTTGTAAATAAAAAGGAATAAGGGCTTTTTAAAAAAGATGAGCACAGCACTCTGGGCAGAAAGCCTGGCCTTCAGTTGGCGGCAAAGCCTCCATTCCCTTTCCCTAGACAGCCACTTTTTCTCTCTGAGCTGTCGATGAGAGACCTTGTCTTTGGGTTCATAGCTGAAGAGACCCGAATGAGATATTCTCAGATACAGACTCACGCTTCATCACTGCATGAAAAGCACTGCAGCCACAGCAGTGAAGAATGTGAACACTGCTTCTCAGTCCTGTCATCCGTCAGGGCCAGTCATGATTTTTCAGTCTGTGTAAGGTTTCCGTAAGAGTAGACAAGGAAATGTGCACACATTTCCTGCTGGTATCAGACTGTAACAGACTGCGGAGAGAAGCACGCTGAATGCAGGATGCATGCTATCCTTTGCTAATATGGAACACTTTCAACACAGCGAGTGCCACGAAAGAAGACCGAATCTCTATTATTTAGACACGTTAATTAATTTCTTCTGAAGCTGTTGATTTGTCTGGGAAGCAGAAAGTCTTACACGGTAGGCTGGAAATGAGCTCCACAAGAGCCATTCATTCACTCAGGAAAACCTGTTGGAAGCCAGGGCCCCTTCTCCGCGTCTGATGTGTCCCCTTGTTCTTTTTGCCTTTCTTAAAGTAGCCCCGGTCATTTATTGTCCCTAGTCTTCTAGCGTTTGGTTGCTAGGAATTTCCCAGTACGTGTAGATCTGGGCTCGATCTGGGCTTCTCATCAATACACTTTCTTCATCCACAATACACATACACCCAACCCCCTTGCACTGCTGGGAAAGCCAAGGAAAGGGGCCCTGTGCATTTTGAGACTTTCATTATTGATAGGCACTTAAATGAATAGGCTGGCTTAGATAAGGTTGATACTCACTAGGGATTAAAAAGAAGAAACAGACTTAAAGCATGATCCTTAATATGAGGAAAAGCTTTGACATTATGTCCAAAGTGTTCCAAAAATTCACTCGTTAAATCCTCACAGAAGCCTGCTTTTCTACCAGGTGGATTCGAGTCTATCTCCTTGTCAACTGCTTGCAGCTCACTCACGAGATTATTCCTGCCTTACCTCTGCTTTCCCTTCACATCTCGCTGGTTCTCACGGCACCAGCACACTCTGAGCGTGGCCCACCCATGTATCTGTTTACTTGTGTGTTTGCTCTTTCATGAAGATTCCCTGAACTAAAAAGTTTTGGTCAAAAGCTGTCTGTGTACTTTAGCAGCTGTCAAGTGATCTAGCATGACTAGTCCTCAGTTTGCACAACTGCGAATCTGGCATGATATAACATCTATACAGGGATTAAAAATAGTTTACGTGAACCTGTGACTATTGGATGGTGTACTGCAAGGGTCATTTCTCACCTTACATCCTTTTCAGGACAGTGATGGATCCAAAGCCACCATAATCTCTGAGGTAGCCCTTCCTCCCTCTGCCCTGCCTCCTTCCAGATCTTAAAAGCCATGCAGATAATATTTAACAAGTGTCAGCTTTGAAAAGAGGTAAGAAAATACCTACGGCAGTTAAAAACAAAACATAAACAAAAGAATGCAAATTATAACCACAGTGAATGCAAATTATAACCACAGTGAATGCAAATTAGAATGCAAATTATAACCGCCTCTTCCCTTGTCAGATTAGCAATGCTCAAAAATCAAAATTATGTAGTGCTAACGGAAATGTGGAGAAATATCCGTGTTTACCTGGTGCTAAGGGGTTGTAGATTACTGGCGATCACAGGAGATTATGTTTGAAAGTTTCAGACGCTCGTGCCCTGTCTCTCTGCGTCTGCCTCTGCTCTCTTCTCGTTGCTTTTGGTACAGTACTTAATACTGTCTGAGATCGCATGGTTTACGTGTCTGCTTAGTGGTGCGTCCTCTTTCTCTGTCTTTTCCTCGTGAGACTCTGTTCTGCTTGTTACCACAGTGCTCGAGGTTGGGATCAAGGCGCCCCAATACTGATTTGCTGACAGCGCAGTGCCCGGCCCGTGGCGTGGCTGGGAGACGGTGGAGCCTTTAGGAGACGAGCCTGCCCGAAGTCGGGTCGCAGGCATTGCCTGAGGAGAGAACGGAACTCAGGTTCTTTGCTTGCTCGCCTTTGAGTCCCGCTGCCGTAAGGCAAGCAGTTCCCATGAGGCCCAAAGGGTCTGGCCTGAAACCTCTGAAATCCTGAGCCAGAACAAAGCTTTCCTCCTCTTTTCTTTGCCGTAGTTCTTGTGTCAGTGACAGAAAGCGGACTAACACGTGACCAGCGGTATCATTGAGTTTACAGCCTCGGTGTCTCCCGTCACCGCCAGCATATTGTTGCTGACACCCTCTGTACGAGGTCACTTACAAAACCTCCATGAGCACAGGCTTCATGACATATATTTATTTGCGTGCCTGTGACCTGTGTTTTCTCTCTAGAACAGAGGTCTGGTGAGACCAGAACCATTTGTGTCACTGTGTGGTCGCTAGTGTCGGGAATGCAGTGTGAGAGCTCACTGCTACTTTCGATCGAGTGAATGAAGAGTAAATGGATAGATGAATGACAAGTGCCACAAATTATTGTCACCAGTACACAGAAAATTAACAAAGAAATCACAGAAATTTACAGCGCTCTGACAGCAGTGGCCCCATCTTCCCTTCCAAGATCATAAGGAGCATTCGCCGCTTTGCATTTACTGTGAGAAAGCCGCTGAGGGGTGCATCCGCCGGAGAAGGGTCTTCACATGCTTGTTTGGAATTTGGGTCTCTTCTGTAAGAATTCTGTTCAGATCTTGTACATACACGTTAACTGGGTCATTTTTGTCTTATTGAGTCTTGAGTATTTTCAGAGTATTATGGCTAGCAGTCATTTTTCAAAGGTGTGAAATGACTTTGAAATTATTTTTCAGTCTGTAACTTCTCTTTCCAGTCTCTCAACACTGTATTTTTTCACAACATTAAGTTAAATTTTCATTCATAAAATTTAATTTTATTAAATTTTAATGAAGTCCAATTTATGAATTTTTCTTTCATGCATCCTGCTTTTGATCTTGTATGTAAGAGGTTCTCATCAAATTGAAGGCCACTTCTGCTTTCTCTTTATTCCCTGGAAGTTTTGTGCTGCATATGTAGGTCTGTGGTCATGGCCAGGTTGGCCAGTTGTGTGGGTGTCCCCTCTTCTTCCACTGGGACTCACAAGAGCTGACCATGGTGTTAATTCTATCGGGTTTCCTTTTAAGTCTTTTCAAAAATTAAAGGTGAACACTGTTTGCTTCACTGTTTCATAATATTTTAAATTCAAACTGCACAGATGTACAAGATGACATAACTCTTTATTGTCTGTCAAATGGCCATCATAAGAACCCCCAAATTACTTAGGTAATTAACTATCATCTTTTTCACTGTTTACAACTGTGAACAATATGGGTTTTTTTGTTTGTTTGTTTATTTCTTTTACCTTTTGGGTTACTCATTTTATCACAGCCACAAACTGATTATTAGAATTGCTGATTATAAGTATTCATCCAAAAAATTCTTAATGTTTGTCTAATTCCAGTGACTAAGATTGATCAGGACCAAAGTATCCTCGGAAGTGAGAAACTTTTTCTTTTATAATGGGCAGCATCAAAACATCGGTTGGAGATGGGGAAGGAGTTCAGCAAGATTCTGTTGTATGCAGTGCCTTTGACCTTACTCCCAGTTAAATCCCTACAGTCCGTAACTGTAAGAAGCTAAGAAACAAAAGCCAGAATACAGAATCATTGTTCTCCTTGGAATATATTGCATATTTTTGCATTCTTTCATTGAAATATTTATTATTGTGGTGTAAGTGCACGGCTTATGAAAGTGGCATACTTTCATACCAGGAAAGCAGGGTGATGTGCACCTATGCACAATGTCCTGGCCTGTTAAGTAACAGTGGCTGACACATTAGTGCTTGTAAGGCATTTAGACCAAAGGGATCAAAAGAGCAATGACAGCTTGTGAGGTCAGAAATGCGCTGATGTCTGTGTCTTACACCATGTTCACCTCAGGTGCTCATCTTTCAAGTATTCATTTTCTGTGTTCAATTTAGGTTAAAAATATGATCAACTTAAAATATTCTACAAATACACAATGCTTTTCCATGTGTAGAGAAATATCTGAGAAATGTGCTAATTGTTACATGGTTGAGCAGGAGGGCAGCAGAGCAAGAAGACAGAAGGCCCAAGGAGCAGGGACACCCTGTGGGGGAATCTACAGTCACTCAACCATACTTGGGACAATCATATTTTAAAAGACTGTAATAAATGAATTTCAAAACTGTAAGACTCAGTTTAATCAGTGGGGGCTAGAATGATTATAGGACCTTTTGTAGAGGAGGAGACAGATTCATCTGGACCTGAACCTCCAAACAGGGATGCAGCCTTGCTGATGCCTCCATTTCAGCCCAGACACCCAGGTATAGCTCACAAGCAGGCAATGTGGACTTCCAAGGCCTTATATTTTTGGAGTCAGACTTACGTTTGGATTTATTTCTCTCAACTATTTTCCTTCCTTTCTCTTCTTTATTCTTCCCTTTCTCACTTCCTTCTTCCCTCCCTCTGTCTTACTTCCTTCCTCCTTCCTCCCTCCTTCCTTCCTCCCTTCCTTCCTTCCTTTCTTCCACCCTTCCATACCTCCTATTCTTAACAAATTTTTCTGACCAGTGGATCAGCCATGATTTCTGAAAATATTTATTGTTTGCTTATCCAACCATGGACGTAATGAAGAATCATTTCCTGAATAAATGAGACAAAGAGATTAATCCCATACATCAAAGTTTGTCAATGTTATAAGAACAATCATTAACAGCAAACAAATGGCAACCATAGCCTTGTATGTTATGTAGAGAATGCTTAAATTGCTAATGAAAACCTGTAGTCACATTGTTATTTATGGCAGAACATTTTGATCTTAACTATGATTATAGACAGCATTATGTATTAGGTGCCATTCGTTTTGCTTTCTTCAGTCTGACTGGAGGATCCAAGAGATTGTATATCATCTCAGCATGTAGTTAGTACCAGATCTGAGCTTGTTAGAACACTAGAAACTCTGCCCTCCAAGAGAGTTAATTTTCTTAAGAAGAACCTGATCACCTGAGGATGTCTCCCTCCCACTGTGTGCACACCCTCCAGCAGTCAACACGCCTAGCTGTGACCTCAAGGGAGATGATGCAGACTTACGAGAGTCTATGCTTTCAAAGTCCATCAGACTTGGGTTTAAATTTATTACTCTTAATTACTTCCTTTTTTCCCTCCTTCCTCTACCTTCTTCCTTTCTTCTACAAATATTTACCATAATTTAAAATGTGCCAAACTTTTACTGAGGTAAGCATAATAGAGCAGTTATTACAATATCTACTTTCAAAGAGCACATGGTCCAATCAGGAACAGGACTGGCTGGAGACTTACTTAAATTGTTTAGCTTCTCTGAGTGCCACTGCAAAGCCTAGCATTAATTAGCAGTGATCTGAAAGTTAGTCATTGATCATAAAGTCTTTGTTGGAGGAGAAGCTCCTACCTTTCTTTTCCTATTCTTAGTCATTTTGAGTGAAGGTGGGGTAGGACTGAAGTGCCATTCATGTGGAATGAGCGCTGTTAACAGAACATTCTAGATCTTTCTCTGCCTCATCATCCATTTAGGCTCTAGTGAAGAGGAAGAACCAGGCCCAATTCTTCCTCTTCCTCTTCTTCTTCCACTCTCTCTTCCTCTTCTCTCTCTCTCTCTCTCTCTCTCTCTCTCTCTCTCTCTCTCTCTCTCTCTCTTTCTTTCTCTTGGTCAGTACACTCATGGGACTGAGAAACCTCCTGTCTTACTTGCCCAGGCTGTAAATTTTAGGGCTGCATTCAGGCACAGAATTGCACAGTGATTCTCTTCTACTTTTGGTATGGTGAGTGAGATAGTTTTATTATGGCAGTCACATACCCATTTCCGGTACTGCCCTCTTACCCATCAATAAAGTCAAATCCTTTACCGTCAGTAAGAAGGACATTATTTCGGCACTTTTTGCCTTTCTCATGGTTCACAATTCAGCTGGAGAAGATCAGTGACATTTATTATGCCACCATGAATCCCACTAAACAGCACTTTACCATGATGACTGCAAACACCAGCAGCACTGAAGTGAGCTGGGGTGACAGGCCGTCTGCTTCTCCGTGAGAGTACACCTGCTGCATGTTCCTCCCCAACACAGACGGTGGCACACAACGTGAGCGACTGCCCCTGTGCGTCCTCTTTTCCTCACTTAGATATTGGTGGCTTCACTCCAAGGAGTTGTCATAGTCCGAATTTTGTCATTGTATTTGATGGCATATTGGCATTTGGGAAATATAATCTTTTAAAAGATTGTATAGCTTACCACACTCTTTAGAGGGAGGACATCTTCATTTTCCAGATTGTGAAACAGTTGGGGCAACAGAAGTGACTTGGCTGATGTCACACTTCCAGACTGAGGGGCTAGGAACACTGCATCGGGCCAAGCTGGAGCTCACGTATAAGCTCCTTTGACGGTGAACTTTACCTGGAGAGTGACCAGCAGGAATAGCTGGAATATTCTGAAGTACGGAGGAGGAAATCTGCCTTCTTCTGTTCATTGTAGTGGAATTTTGATATTTTTAACATAAGACTTACTGTTTTTCACAGGAATCAGTCTTCCAAAGGAATTATATTAATAGTCTTAGGAAAGGAAAGGGCTTTAGAATGTAGGCATCCCTAAGTTTTTTGCAGTACTGGGGATTGAACTCAGGACCCTGCGCTTTCTAGGCAGGCGCTTATTCCACTGAGCTATATCCCCAGCCCCGGCATCCCTAAGTTTTGGTGTTAACTAGTGTGAAGATTTGAAAATGCTTGTTCTGATCATCACCACAGGTCACTGTAGTGTGCTGAATTGTGCTGAATTGTGCTGAATCCGGCTTGCAGTAGTTTATGAGAGACAACTTAAATTTTCAGGAATTTTGCAAGGAAGGAATTAAATATGGTCATTATGAAAAATTAAATTAGGTAAAAATTTAAAAATGATCCTGAAAATAAAGAAAATAAATTTTACTCTTTTTTTGTTTCTTTGTTTGACATAGGATCTCTCTAGGTCAGGATGATTTTGAACTCACTATGTAGCCCAGGCTGGCTGGAACTTATGATAAACCTCCTGCCTCAGCCTCTCAAATACTAGGATGATAGGTGTGGGCCAGCACATCCAATAAAAACAAAGAAAATAAATATTAGAGGTTATTTCTGCCTAATTACTTCAGTATACAGAATTATGATCTCAACTTTAAGATTATCTATGGTCCTTTCAGTGGGAAATACTGTATACATATGTACTGTAGAGCCTCTCTTCCCTACATTGAGTGGTTTCAAGTTAATAGCTTGAATTTACACATGAAGGAAATATTTACACCAAGGCAAGTGGCAAATAGTACAAAATGGGCCTTGATTTATTATTTAATTGATTATTTAGACTTAAGAAAGTAATGAAGAAAATGTTAATAATGCACATTAAACTTCATAGCATTGTGACCAGCCTATTTAACCTGAAAAATACTCTTGTTAATTTTAAAATATTATTATTCATTTCAGCAAAATTTTCACTGCAGTGGTGAATAACGAATTTCTACTACTTGTCTTCATTATTTCATCTTCATTTTACTTTTATTACATTTATCTTAATTCTACTTTTAGTATAATTATACTAATAAATAAAGCGTCAGTCAATGTTCTTTTAAACATGCACATTTGCCCATTGAAGCTGAATTTTTGTTGGATTCAATGATTCAGAAAACAAAACAGTGAAAGACTCAGTAAAAGTCTGTGGATACAGATTTTACAGTAAAAAGAATTATATATGTTATTATTTATAAATTATGACTACACTCCTTTTAAACTAGAAACATTTTTATATGTGCATTTTTCCTGGATTGAATGAACAGTAGTTGCCCCAAAGATATATTCTAATTTGTAAAACTTGTAAATATCAAATCATATGCTCTTAAAAACGTTCCCCATAAATGCGGGACTTGGTTAAGAAGCACAGGGGATGCTTGTCTCGCACAGTCTGAGGGGTGCTGAGGGCGATTACATGTGTCCTCATCAAACAGGCACAGAGAGGAAAGGACAGGAGGAGAAGCGACCTCCACAAGGGGCCCAGACTGAAGTGGCAGAGCGCCAATCCAGGAACAGCTGCCGTGCCCAGAGACAAGGGACAGACTTCCCCAGGATGTCCGAAAAGAGGGCCGCACCTCCTGGCCTCATCCTCACGAGATATCAGGGTTCCTGGACTGTAAAGGAGCACATCTCAAAGGTGCTCCTTTCATAATAATTCCTTATGCCAGCACAGGGAGAGAAATGTCTACAGTGGGAGTAAAAGTTATGTTAAAGAGCTGATTTGGGGATGCAGAATGAAAGAAGGTGTTCACATTAGCTGGATTCTTTTCTGCAAGTTCTGGCTTCTTAAACTTTTGTGTTTCTAAGTAGTTGATTTTTTTTTTTCCTGTACTGGGAATCAAACTCAGAACCTTGTGCTTGCCAGGCAGGTGCTTTGCTGCTGAGGTATATCCCTGGCCCTAGTTCATTCTTCTATGCAGTTCTAGAGTACAAGAACATTCATTTGCTTTAATTACTAAACTGGACTCATCTGCTAGCGGGTCTGCCTGTGCTCCCACATGGGGACTGCCCAGAAAATGTGTTCTTTACTTCTCAGACTAAACTCCACAGTTCATGCGACAATGTTTGACTCCCCTCTCCCTCTTAGCAGCCTTGATAAGATCTCTCTTCAAAATTTTTCTTGTCACTTGTCCGTTAGCAATTTCACTGTCGTTTTTGATGACTGTGTGTGGTTCCTTAGCTTCTTACTTTTTGAGGGTTGCATTCATTCCTTTCTCTGTATTGGTCTTATTCTCAAATGTATTGGCATTTGAAGCATTTGCCAATCTTTGCACCAGATTGATTTGCTAATTTGGAGGTTACTTACCTTGTCTGTGATTCTATTGTTTTTCTGACATGCTTCAACCCTGTAGTTCCTTAGTCTCTAACCCAGTAACCCTTCCTGTTCTGGTTGTCTTGGCGACTCCGCCTTTTTTATTTGGTTTCTCTCATGTTTTACTTGCTGCTGAAGAATGGAGATATTCTGTTTGAGAAGAGAGGTGTTTTCCAATTTATTTAGTATCACCCAGTATAAAATCTCCATATGCTAAAAACTGGGTTTTTCTGTGTATTAAGGGGAAAATTCCTACAGTTAGCCAAGAGTTGTTCAGTGTCACCAGTGTGCCTGTGTTTGGCATTGTTTAAAAGACCAAAAACAAAACTCACTAAGAAGCCAACACCACATCTCCCAGGCTCTGGCTTTCAGAACTCAAAAGGGTACGAATTCATCCAGATCTATGCTGTAGCAACTCATGATGTCTTCTGCCAGTTTTCTTAAAGATAAATCTAATTTTATAAATAGGTTATACAGAACAGAGAGGTAGACCTTTTGCAGATGGGAAGGGATCTAGGAATGGAGGGACAGGGGGAAGGCAAGGAGGGAAAGGGAAATAAATAGGATTGAGATGCAATAAGTACATGTACCAGTTCCTCACAGTGAATATGTTCATTACATATCACAAACATGTACCAATAAAAGCATAATAAAGAATAAGCCTCATTTTATTATACAACCCTTGACTAATGGCTCAGGGGGCTTCACTTATGACTTGCACCTTTATAAAACAACTCACATTGTGCTAGACACTCTCCTTAGCACCATGGATACTTGTTATTTATATAAAACCTGCTGAATATATCTATGTATTTAATCTTTCTGTAACCACTTCCTTGGTTCCTTCTAAATGATTGTATCTAGGTTTGTTCGGCAGTAGAAAATGTGATCTTTTCAATTTTTAGTTTGGCAATTTTCATTCTAAAGACAGAAGAAAGCAACATTTTAAGAAACTTGCCATTCCCTGATTCTGCTTTTCAATCTACTGATCAGTTTGCAGTCAGACTTAATGATGTCTCCCCTTTATGTTTCCTGCAATTTTGAACTGAGTCTTTTCTAGAAAGTATTGTTCTGTTGTTTAGTGTTTGCACTTAATAGCATAGAATTATCATTGTAAATATACCTTTTGACTTCATGATACATAATTTTAGTCCTAAAGAGTTATTTTTCTGAGATTTGGTTAAATGGAACATAAACTGCGTAACAGGACGCATTTTTAAATCAGTTTTATATAAATGCTTTATAGCTGGAAAATGTCACAACAAATTTATTAAGGTATGATTGACATACAACAAACTGTACATGCTTAAATTGCAAACTATATTGAGCTATAAATGCATATTATATGCAAGAGGAAAGTTAGAGACAGACACTGGAATACGTGTGAAACCACCAGTACAATTCAAACAAAAGTTGTATTCATCAAAAACAGAATTTCCTCATGCTACCCTGATGTTTCTGTCCCAGTCCTTCTTAGTTATCCCTCATTCCCAGATAATTACAGATGGCCTTTCTCTCTACATAGATTAATTTACAACCTCTAGAGTTTTTAAGTGTTTTCTACTATTTAATTACATAAAAATAGAGTAGGTACTGTTTTTGTCTGTACTGTGTAATATTCATTCCTCTTACTGCTGGCTACTGTCCCATTGTGTGGATACACCACAACTTGTGTATCTACTCACCTCTTCTCAGAGCCTTGCGTTGACTACAGTTTGGGAACACGTTACCACGGACGCTTGAGTACAAGTCTTTGAAGGAAATACACTTTCATTTGTCTGCAATACAGCCATGAATTAAATGGATAGTGTTTTAGTGAGCATTACTTTGCTCTGACAAAATGCTTGAGAATAACAACTTACAGGGGGAAGACTTGCCTTGGCTTCATGTTTTCAGGTGTTTCCGTTCATGGCCAGCTGGTTCCACTCCTCTGAGGCTGAAGCGAGGCATAACATCGGGGCAGAAGGTAGCCATGGTAGCAGCTGGGGGAGGGGGAGGGGACAGGCAGAGGGAAGAGAGGAAGGAGGGGTAGGGGAAGTGGGGAGAGGGACACGAGTGTTACGGTTTGTGTCTAGATGTCTGCACAGAGCCTCATGCGGTCATAGGGCAGGCTTCTAGAGTTATTGACTGATCCATGATCAAATGCTGGGGTTATAGGTGTGAGCGCTACACCCGCCCTGGGGTAGGAAGCCTGTGTACAGTATAAGGGAGGGGAAGAGGTTTGCTCTCTGCCACTCCTCCCTGTTTGCTCTCGTTGTTTTTGCTGTGTTCCATCTACATGAATTGCTGCCCTCTGCCGTGTGCCACTCTGCCTTGGAGACAGCCAAGTAGAGACTGAAGCCTCCACAAACTGTGAGCTAAATAAACCTTTCCTCCCTTAATTGTGGGCATGGGGTGTTTTGTCTCAGCAAGGAGAGAACAGTAACTGCAATGAGTATCTATTTACTTAGGTTTTCTTAATGTCTATAGGTAAAGTATGTTGCAGTATTCAGTGCATGGGTCTGGCACACCTTCTGTCAGACTTACTACGAAGCATTTACTATCTTTCATGCTATTGTAGATGTGATTGTTTCGTTTACTTACTTTTTTAATCATTTCCAGGATGTAGAAATATATTGATTTTTTTCTTACTGATCTTATACCTTACAATCTTTCTAAATAAACTAATGCTTAGTTTTGTCTATTCTATCCGTTCTTCTCTGTTGGCTATCATGCTGAGAATAATGACACTGTCACTTTTTGTTACCAAATATGAGTAAGAATCATTCTTTTGTTTATTATAAATAAAGATGGAGAAAATAGAAATAGTAACTCTTTTAGGGATAAGTCATTGATCTTTCACCATTCAGTACACAAACTGATGATACAAATGCTCTTCACTAAATCAAGGAAATTCTGGTTTAGTTTGCTCATTTTTTAAAAAATATCAAGAATGCATTTTCCCCACATATAGTGATGATTACATGCCAATATGACTTACATTGACTGATTTTTGAAATTTAAGCAAACATTTCATTCCTAATTCAAACCTCACGTGTCCATTGTATATCATCTTGTTCAGCGTGTTTCTGTCTTTTCGGAGTACTGGAGGAGTTTCGTGATTACATTTGATCTCTTTTGCTGTCTTCACATAAAATCTTCATTTAGTTATTTTAGTTTAGCATAAACTGTAACCCAGTGGCTTCTTGCAGTTTTACAATTATGCATCCTTAATTGTCCCTACATACTTTCAAGGCACATTACAGTAATCTACGTGCAACGCATTGCAGGGGGAGAGTGGGGCACCACCCCGTTTCCCAGCCCCTAGCCTCCGTGTTACTGTTGTCATGAGCATTACTTCTGTGTATATATAAGTCTGATTGTGCTTTAGATAATTGCTTTACTCTCATTGTATTTTAAATGATTACACGAGCATCTTTACCTGTTCAGTTTTTATTGCTAGTACCTCTCATTCCTACTTGGATTGCTGTTTGATAAAACCGTTCCTTGCACTGAAGGACTTTAACATTTACAGTAGCACAGTTTTCCCAATGGATTCTTTCTACTGCTCCTTCTAAAATAGCTTTGAGTTCTTCCTTGATTTTATGTTCTCTGGATAAAACTGAGGTGAAAGTAACATTCTTGTAGCAGTAGTAATATGGTTTTTTTATTTATTGTTTACTATCTTATAGTTGCAGGAAAACAAAATATATTTTCCCTACTCATTTAGGTTCATGAACTGGGGCCTTGCATTTATATCAGTTACTGCTAACAAAAGTAGATTAACAAAAAAAGTCCATTAAATTGCACATTGCATATGTTCAGAAGTGTACTCAATAATGACTAATTCAAAGGAATGCTTAGAAGTTTGATTAATTCGATTTAACAAAGGGCCAATGAGTTTGTAAAGCAGTGGATGGCAACCATAGTGAAAGGACCCTGCTCTTCTAGAGGCTGCTTCCTGTACGAAGGTAACTACACAGGATGAATCTGCAGTAAATAAGAGGGAGTTAGTAAAGTTCCCCGTGTTGATTCTTTGCTCAGCCATCTTGTAAGGCTCTAGGAATGCCTCTGGTGAGTGGATGATGAAAGCCAGGCCTTACTGATGGAGGGGGAAAGGACTGCACCTCCACTGACTTGCGTCCCACCCTTGGGTAAGCAGGAGAGAGCAAAAAGCTTTCCAGACACCCTCATCTCAAAGTAATTAATATTCCAAAGTGCCATGTATCTTACTATCTCTTCCATTATTTTTTGGTGGAAATTTTTCTACTATCTCTACTTTGATTCTTTGTGTGTATCATGCACCTTTTTTTAATCTGTCGGCTTACACAGTTTTTCTTTTTATCATCCATTTTAAACAATTCATTTTATAGTATGTGTTGATGTTGGTTTCCTGTTTCTCATGCTTAGTGCTTTTTGAGGTTCTTGGATATTAGACTTTTATTTTCCATTAGATTTGGAAACATTTCAACCCTTAATATTTTGAAACATTTTTTTCTTTCATTCTTTTCTTAAGAAGCTACAATGGCAAATATATTTGGTCTTTTAAAGTTTTCTCATGGTTCAAATCTTGTTTGCCACATTTCACAAAGTCATTTTTCCCCTGTGTGTTTCATTTCAGCTAAATTTTCAAGCTTATAATTTTCCTCTTCTGTAATATCCACTTACTAATCCCTTACCTCAAATTGCAATTTACATATTTAGAATTGTAAGTTTGGCCCTTATGAAAAAAATGTTCTTATTGCCTTTACCTAACATGGCCATCCTTTGACTAATGGCTTGAATTGAATAATTGGTTTAATGTTTTTACTACTGTAAATGCCTTTATGTCTCCTGTGGTAGGTTTTGAGTCCAAACGTTCTCCCCCCCTTCCTTTCTTTGCCTCCCTCTCATGCTCCCGCCTCTTCTTCCCCGTCTCCCTGTCTCCCCTTCCTCATGTCTGCTCCTTCCCCAGGCCCCTTCCTCGCCCATCTCCCCCTCTGCTTCTCCCCTCTCCTCCCTCTCGCTTGTTTTATGCCCCCATCCTCTCCTTTCTCCCCCTCCCCCAGCCCATCCCTTCCTCTCTCCTCTTTCTTCTCGCCTTCTCTTTTCATCCTTTTCTGCTTTTGCAGGGCTGGAGAAGCAGGCCCGAACCTCACATGCTAGGCAAGCACTCTGCCCCTGAGACACATCCCTAGCCCAATGTTTCGCTTCTTTGTATATCAGTATTCTCTTCTTGGAATGTCTTACAATTTTAACTTTTTAGAGAACAACTTTGGCCTAGGGATATAGCTCAGTGGAATAAGTTCCTGTCTGGCAAGTGCAAGGTCCTGAATTTGATCCCTGCGACTGCAAAAAAAAAAAAAGAGAGAGAGAGAGAGACTAAAGAGCAACTTCAAGTTCACAGCAAAACTGAGCCCAACTTCCACAAATGTGTCGCTTAGCCCTTGCCCCCGCATATACACTGTCTCTTCCGTTTTTTCCATGTCCTTCTCCAGGAAGGTGTGCTTATTACAATGGACAGATCTGCACTGTCTCATGGTTAGAGTCAGTCTGTTTTAATTAATTAATTCTGTTTATTGGTGTATTTTAGATGTACATAATGATCACACGCCTTGTAGGGAATTTGTACCTGTATATGGTATATCTTGCTTCTTCTCCACCCATCCCCCTCCCCTCCCTTCAATCCCTCTTCCCCTTCTTATTTACAAAAGCTTCGCTTCTATTAATTTCTTCTATTCTTCTGCTTTTCTTTCCCCGCCCTTTCCACTCCTTCCCTGTACAGTGCTCCTTCCCATGGGAAAATTTTCTTCCTATTTCACAGTATCTGTTATACTTTTGGTCCTTCTTTACACTTTCCGTTTCTCACTACAGAAATAATGCAGTATTTATAAATGTGTATCTGACTTTTTCACTCAAAAGAAATTGCCAACAGGGTGAAGAGACGATCCACAAAATGGGAAAAAACTGGCCAGCTGTTTCTCAGACAAAAGGTTGATATCTATAATATGTAAAAGACTAAAAAAGTCATACCACGTCAAATTTAAAGACCCAATCCAGAAGAGGGCATCCAAAATGAACAGCTACTTTCGAGATGAAGTACAAATGGCAAATAAATATATGAAAATATGTTCAACATGACTGGTGATTCAAGTGATGCAGATTAAGACAATGCTGAGATTCCATCTCGCCCCAGAAAAGATGGCTGTCATCAAGAAATCAATGCATAACAAATGCTGGCAGGGCCGTGGGGAAAAGGAAGGCGTCTGTGCTGTTAGTGGGAGTGTAGACTGGTGAAGTATTGTGGAAACCAGTGTGGAGGGTCCTCAAAAAGCTAGGATAATAAGCTCCATTTGACCCAACTGTGCCCCTTCTTGGTATCTCCCCAAAAGAATTAAAAGCACCGTACTGGACCAATACTTACACGCCCACATTTAGGGTGGCGGTCTGTAACAGCTACACCTTGGAAACAGCCCAAAGCCCATCAACCAGTGGATGGACAAAGAAGATGTGTCTTGTTTTATACGATGGAATGCTACTTTACCTTAAAGAAGGATATACGTGAAACATTTCTAGGTAAGTGGGTGCACCTTGCTCTTAGTGTTTGTAGTTTTATTAGCCTTCCCTATTGCCATTGTGTACCATATGAGTTCGGAGTGACCGACAGTGACATATACCTATCACTACAGTACAAGCAGAGAGTTTTACCACCCTAATACGTTTTGTCTACACAGTCTTCCCTCCTCCAACCCTTGACAGTCACTGACTTTTATACTACTTCTGTAGTTTTGCCTTTTCTGAAATGTAATACGATATACTGTACACTAGGTACCCATGAGCATTTGAGATTGACTTTCTTTTTTGTGACGGTTTTGTTATGTAGTTTAAGCTGGCCTTGAACTCACCATGTAGCCCAGGCTGGCCTTGAACTTGCAGTAATACTCCTGCCACAGTCTCCCAAGTTCTAGGATTATAGGTGGGTGCCACTGTGCCCAACCTTGAGACTGGCTTCTTTCACTGAGTGATATGCATGTAGAGTTCCTCCATGTCTTTTAATGGCTGGATAGTTCATTTCTTTTTAGCACTAAAAAATATTTACTTGCTTGGATTACCAAAGTTTATTCATTCATCTGCTGAAGAGCATTCTGGTTCCTTCTAAGTTTTGACAACTGTGAATAAGTACGCTATATAAATGTGTGTAGGTTTGTGCTGACTTAGTTTTTCACTCCTTTGGATAACTATCACGGAGTGTAATTGTTGTATTATACAGTAAGAATATAGTTTGAGTTTTTAAGAAACTATCAACCTGTCTTCCAAAGTGTTTGCATCATTTTGTTTTGCCCTCAGCAATGAATGAGAATTTTTGTTACTTCACATCTTTGTTACCATGTGATGTCATCAGTGTTCTGGATTTGGGCTATTGTAATAGACAGGTCATAGTGTCTAATTGTGGTTCTGATTCATAGTCCCCTGATGCCACATTATGTGGTACATCCTTTCATATTCATATCTACCTGGGTAAGGTGTCTGTTAAGATCTTTTCTCACACTCTTAGTAGTAGGATGGTTGTTCTCTTGTGCAGTCTGAGGAGACTTTTATGACTGGATGTGGTGACAGCTCTCTCAGCTCCTTGGAAGTTTGAGCTGGGAGAATCACTTGGGCCCAGGAATTTGAGAGTAACCTGGGAACAGCAGGGACCCACATTCCCCCATCAGCACTAGCACTTTACCTGTTTTAAATTGAATTATTTGCTTCAGGGTGGCTCTCTTGGTGTAGTAGGGTGTTTGGCAGCTTCGTTGAACCTTATCTACTCAGTGCTGGTTACACCATCCTCCACATCATGACAAGCAAAAGTATCTCACAGTATTTCTGAATTTATCCAGAGGGAGAAAGCTGCCCTTCATTGGAAAGCACTTCTCTCATGTTTTGAAGCAATTCCTCTTAAATTACAGGCAATTTCATTGCATGGCTATAATGATTAATCCTCCCCTGAGTATCTGAAAGGGGTCCTTTCAGCATCTTCAGAGTTTTTCTCTATGCTACTGCTTCCATTTTTCCTCAATTCCCTGTGTATTCTGACTGCACTGCTTTCTTTGAGTTCCTTGCTTTTTCCTTAATGTAGAGAGGAAAGTAGAGTTAGGCTCCTTTTTAGGTTCCTTCACACTGTGCTGCAGACTGGAAACTTGCTTGGTAATGGGGGACTTAACCCATGTACATCTCACCACTCAGCGCTCGCTGCCTTTGTGTCTGACATCCAAGGGTCCATTTCTGAATTATTAGTTGTCTCATTCGTGGTAGCAAGTGTGATCACTGCCATTTCATCTTGGGCAGCAACAGCACTTTTGGTTTGTGATTTTCACTATATTACAAGAGAGAACAGAGGAGAGATTCACGCCACTCATTTATGCAGCACTAAGTTTGGACACCCTTCATTTCAAATTTTATTCTCTATTAGCCTTTTATCCTTGGAAAAGAAAAAGACATTATCCTAATGTATTAATTTTAATCATATGCACATCTATTTTGTTAACAAATTTATTCAAAAGGTATTAGACCTAAAAGTTTCCCTTATCGTGAAATAAAATCTAGGAACTGATTTACTGGAAATTATTTACAACAGTAACTGACTTCTGCCTTTCATTATTATATTCTTTTCACAGGATAACAAGGGTTGAATAAGTATTGAGAATTTACACTAACCTTTTCCACTTAACTTGAATTTGAATATTTAAAAGAAAATCCAGAAAGTATTTATAAGTCATTGATATAATACATTTTATTCCTTGTATATTAAGAAATAAATGTATGTGAACATTTTGTCACCTGCAATATTGTCTAATATCAACACAAATTGAAGCTGACACTATTCAGTTATTCATCTGTCAGTGCTTCTCGTTACTGTATTGTAGTTCTGACACTCTCTGCCTTCCCAGCTGCAGTCCGCAACTGCTCAGCTGCTTCGTTAAGTTCCAGACACGCTCCAAATTGTTATTTTATTGGAAATAAGGACCTATTTCTGATGAGGATAAAAAAGAAACTACCACTATTGTGTTAAATAAATGCAGGTTGGTTTGTAAATAGAAGGTAATTTTTTTTAACTAGAAATATTAAGATACTTTTGTCTCACTGGAACATGCAGATTTTAATTTAACATAATTCACTGATGCCTACTATACTCCAGTCATAATTTCATGTGTGGGTGTATAGCTTCAGATAAAACATTTTGGGTTGCAACACACAATGTGAAAACTTCAGAAATGCTTTGGGGGCAGGAAGAGACTATTCCCAAAGCTATGGAGACACCTCATATAAATAGCACTTGTTACACTTGGTGAAAATTCAATCAAAATTTGAGAAAAAGCTTTGTGAGTTGAAGAGTGGTAGATGACGTTCATCTTTAATTTTTTTCTAACTAGAGAGCTCCTTCTTAAAAAATATTTAAATCTCTCTGACTTGAGAATGGTGAAGCAATTTTCATAAAAACTAAACAATTAAAAATGGCAAGACATAAAATTGTCCTCTATAGGAACAAACTGAGTACACATTGCCCCTAAATCGTCCTGTCGCCCTGGCTTGGTACTTTATACGAGACGTTTTATAGAGGATGTGACATTATGTGTTCACAGCACAGGGCTACTTCATCTTCCCACAGGACACTCTGACATCCTTCTACCACGTCTAAAATCTGCCTTTGAGTAAACCACTGCCTGTTCCCCTCCCACCTCCCAGATCTAATTACTTTTTTCTATGTAATTATTTTATTGTCCCATTGAAAGTTACTATACAAATATGTAAAATACATTTTTACATTTCATAAGAATGTTTTCATGTTGGATTAATTTAACCCCCTAAATTCATATAAAATGATTATAATATGTAATATAATAAAAATAATAAAGAACATATGAAATATAAAGAAAGGTAAAGGAGGGCTGGAGGTATAGCTCAGTGGTGTAAGTGCTTGTCCGGTAAGCACAAGGCCCTGAGTTCGATCCCCGGTACTGGGAAAGAAAAAAAAAAAAAAGAAAGGTAAAGGAAGTGACCCGTACTTACCTTTGCACACTCTTGTGGCTGGTGTGAAGGATTTGAGAGCATGGGCCATAACGCTGCTGGAGCCTACATCGATGTGCTTAAGCAGTGTCTCTATATGGATGTTTCTGGGTTATGCAGTGAACCATCTGAGTTTCTACCATTGCTTACGGGGATGTGCTGTGATACACAAGCACTTTGGTTATAAGCATGCTTTGGGGATGAATTATGGTCACGAGCCAAGGTTTTACTCATACTTTATATTTTTTGAGTTCTGCGTATAAGGAAAACCACACCATGTATAAACATCTTTGTCTGAATTATTTCACTTAATATTATATTCACAAGTTGCATCCATTTGCCTATAAATGCCACAAATTTATCTTATTTTGGCAGAGTAGTACTCCATTATGTATAAATACTATTTCTTTATCAATTCATGTGTTGATGGGCCTATATGCTGTTTACAAGATTAAATATTTTAATATATATGCTAATTTTTCATCTATACTACTAGTTTGCCTTAGTTCATGCAAAAGAAAGTTTTGTGTTATTATCTGTTTCTTCTTTATATGAGAGGGTTTTTTTGGTCTATGATTTGTATTGAAGTAAAAATTTTACTATTCTTTTAAGATTATGGTACCCAATGTATTACTTATTGTTATTTCTTATTTTGTTATTAAATTTTGTTTTATTTTTTCATAAAAGGAGTAAATGATGTTTTACATTTTTGTTGCTAAGATGTACTTGTATTACCTTAAAATAAATAATTGCAGCAGGCATAGTTGGCCCATGCCTATAGTTCCAGTACTCGGGAGGGTGAAGCAGGAAGATTTCTGTGAATTTGAGGCCAACCTGGACATATTAAGTTCAAGGCCAGCCTAAGCTATGTAATTAGATATTGACTCCAGAAAAAACTAAAAAAATAAAACATTTAAAAATTGAGATGGACCTTTCAATTTTAATGTTTCCAAAATATTTGAATTCTCATCAGCTCTTCCAAACCATAATACTATACCTCAGAAGGACAGTATTAATGTTTTCAAAATTAGTCTAACATCCCAAATCTTCCACATACTATTTCAATTGAATTTCCTCAGTCATAATTCAATTTTCATTCACTTAGTGTTGTCTGTTGTTAAAGGTATAAGTAACCACCAATACTTAGGTGAGAGCCACAAGTTTACTATTTTTCTGGGCTACTACCAGATATTATATAAAAGGAAATTTCAGAACACTGCTACTTGCATGAGGAAAAAATGACTTCAAACAATTAGATGACTTTGTTCTTATGAGTTCAACGGAGTGCATTGTCATTTTAAAGCTTTCTGGTGAGATACTTTCATGAAAGGTTAAGCAAGTGGAATTGAGCTGTCCTTCTGCTTGAAATGGTAATGACATAATTCTTTATTAAATGTCTGAACAGAGGGCTGAATCAGAAATTTTGATTGTAGGGAGCCACTTTGAGGAACTTCTGCGCAAAAGATACTCTGAATAACACACAGCACCAGTGAAAACAAATCTCTGACACCACTTCTGATAGTTAACAAACTCAAAGGAGAAGAAGAGTTAAAGGTCAAGCAAGAAAGTTCAGTAATTCTGAAATTTGAACTCCACCTAAACCATCAACCATCTTTGTAGTATGTATTACTAATTAGGACTTTTCAAATTAACCAACTCTTAGATTATAGATTAAAGTTAATTTACACACATAAATACACACTAGACATATACCACACCAGGCTGAAACATTGTAAAGTCAATTGTAATGTATAAATCCATGTGATAAGTACATTCCAGATTCTCCTCCTTTAAAATAAAGCTACATATTTTACCCACCCTCCTTCCTGCTCAGAGGTGTAGTTCTAATCCATGATCAGTACTTACAGCCCAACCCTCAGCCTGACACAGACGAGCACACCGATCTGTTGCTGTCTACCTCAGGAATCAATTCTCCCATTTTGTTCATGGCTTTTCCTCACTCACATGACTCGGCTTGTGTTTTCCTCTCGGCTCCACCACAAGTAAATTCCTTTTCTCTCAATAAGTGCTGAGGATGTCCATTCTCCACTGCCTTCTGCCCACTGGATGTCAGTTATCGCCAATGTGCTGCATGGGAGAAGGGGCCACCATGGTGAGGAGGTCAGCAGGGAAAGGAGCAGGAGCCTGGGTGGGTAACACTGGAGAGAGTGGGGAGCAGCAGATTAGTCCAGATAACATAGTTCACAGTCTCTTGAGAAGCACAATTTTTTATTATGACACAAATGGCAATCTGAAGAAAGATCACCGAATGAAAGTTTAGAAACTGTTCAACACTGAGACAAAGTATACATTTTCTCCCCAAAAGTATGTCGCCATTCCTTGATTTCTTACTTTTATTGGAGTAGATGATATTATAAATATCTAAATGAGATTCTTCAAAATTACTTGTAAGCTTTCCCTTGAGCCATTGTATGTCTTTAGTGAGGAAAAAAAAAATAGCATGGATAAATTCCATCTTCGAGTTTTCTTTGTATAGAGACCCAGATGGCTTGCCCTTCTTATATGTGTATTTCTCACTGCTGGATGGAGGAGAAATAGTGTCAACCGATGCGCACTCAGGCCTTGCACAGTCATGCCCAGTGGGCTGGAGGGCGGGCAGAGGCAGAAACACCAGAATGCTGCATTTCCACCTGCATTTTCATCCCACCTTTTTGCCCTCTCCCTGGTCATTATCATCAAGTAACTACAGATCAGCACAGAGGATCAACTGACAAAACTGAAATTTCCTCTTGTCAGGCAGACAGCTAGAAGCTGTGTAGGTAATATTTGAATGTTTTAGAGATTTTATGCGTAAAGCATGGTGCTGTGCTGCACTTTGATCAGCTTCTGTCTGTTGTTACTCTGAAGTGTTTTGTTCATTGTGATCAAATGAATCAAAGTGCTGTCTCTTCCAGAGAGAAAAATGTCTAGATTTTGGCAGAATTAAAAAAAAATCTTTGAAAGGAAGTAAAAAATGATAATTTATATGAGAACTTTCTTCTTCTTGAGCTTCTTCAAGTGACAGAGGGCTGCACAAATGAAAAGTTGGAGCTGGAGAGAAGCCTTGTTAACACTGCAGCCCGCTGTACCCCAGAAGAGTCATTCCCAAGGGCAGGTTTCACATCCGGGCTCATTCTATAGTGAAGAAGAAAAATAATTTCCATTTGAATTTTACTAGCCTTAAGGAATTTGAGGAGTTTCTTAATATTACAAACAGTTGAGTGAGACAGAAATTAATACACAGTCAGGGAGAGGCTGGACCTGCCAGTAAGTCAGCATGAACGTAAAGACAGCAGGACTGTGGTTAGAGGCGCACCTGACGAAGGCCAGGCCTCGGGATGGAGAACCAACAGGAAGGCCTACATGCCTTCCTAGAGATAAACAGCAGCTTGAGGTTGCACTTAATTAGAATTACCTGGACCAGTGGGCCCAGAGGAGTATCAGATTCATAGGTGGCCGACTAGAACTCCTGTGCCTGTGCTCCCCACTTTTTCTGAGAATTCCTTTGATCCTTCCATACACCCTCGCTACATGACTTGTTTCCCTACTGGAGCAGCTGTGGCGGACTGACAAACAGTGGCCAACTGGTAACATCACTTGAACTAAATCAGTGTGGTGCTGGATGTGGGAGGCTCACCTGAATACTGTTGACAGCAGTATAAGAGGCAGAACTGGAGAAGAAGACAAATAGGCTGTTGGAAGCTAGTAGAGGCTGTTTTGAAGCTGTTCGGTAGCTGTTGGGAGCTGCTGATTTTCCTGGAGGAGCTTATCATGCTGGCTTTCACGATGCACTTGGTTGTTCTTTTTGGAGGAGCTCAGGACCTCATTGTCCCTAAGAATGGCTTTGGTTCACTGCGAGGGAGCTCTAGTCCTCACCTTGAACATCACTTCCTTGCTCTGGAGGGGAAGATGTTGCACTCCTGTCTCCTGGAGATTATTGCATGGCTTTCCTGATGTGAACTCTGTTGGGGACCACTACAAAGTGGCTCTGAGCGGGATTTAATATTAACCAATTGGCTTTCCTCATTTCCTTGTGAGTTGTCTGAAGCTTAGGCACCGTGTGTGACCAGGCCATAGCCCCAGTTAACTACATGGAGACTGCAGCTGCAGGCTCCACCCTCCTACAATAAATGCCAGCCTAAAGATAAGGTAGTTCTCCTAAATGACATAATTTACTACTTGGGAAAATTCTTCCAAGGTCCTGTGAGATTCCCATGTTTTCTTGAGTATCCACCCCCTTTGTTTGAAAACCAAATAAATACAGGCAGCCCAAAAAGTCTTTGGCTAAACTCAGAGAATATTCAAGCTGTAGCAGAGTTAGACCCTCCCGGAGTCCTGAAAGCATTTTCATTGCTTCATTTTTTATTTAAGCCTTTGCTGTCCACTCCCTTGGGAGACTGCGGGCCTGATCAGCCTGAAATAACTTAATGTTATTTAACCTGGTTTTCGATAAACTCAGCTTTCCTTATCATCTGAGGAGCTTGAGACCTCACTTTTGCTGAAGATGGCTATCGTACATTTTGGGGGAGCTCTGCTTCTTACTTTGACTGTCACTTCCTGACTCTAGTTCAGATCCCTCTGCCTGCTGGCACAGATCCTTCACCCCACTGGCACAGACTTTTAGCTCCCACCACTGACTTTTGGACCTTCCCAGTTCACATCCACGAAACAGGCCTGCATGGGACATTGTCATGGGCTGTCTGCCTCCAGTTGAACTTGTGGGAGGTTTTCAGCTAGACTCATGCAGGATATTATTGTGGCATCGAGGCCCTCATCTCTAGATTCTTTGGTTTTTAATGTGCGAACAGATTTCCTGCATTCTATGTTTATATATGATTTTTGGGTGACTATTATAAATAATCTTATAAAATATGTGTCCTGTATTATATTGTTCCTTGAAAAATCCCAAACTACAACAACAGCTGAGTGACTGCACTTGTAATCCTGCAGGCTGATTTTAACCTGACCCATGCTGTCCCATCCATGTGACTTTGCTGTATAAATTACTCTTGATAATAGGCGTTGGTAGTCACCCACTCGTGACCCCTCCTTGAAGTCCAAGAACTATTGTTTTTATTGCCAATAAAATTCTCCTAACTTCCTTCTTTGGCTTGTGACTTCATTACTTGATGTTTTAAGACCACGAACTCAGCACAACACATCAACCCACCTCCAAATGTCTCTTCCAAAGTTGACTAACATCACCCACTCCCATCCCCAGAGCTCCACACTGGCCCTCTCAAGGCCTTAAAGACAAGCATGTGCATGATTTTCACAGAGATCTTAGCATCTTATAGTTACAATTCCTCCTTTATTTGCCAGTTGAAAATGAAACCACAGGATGAAGCTATCCAAACCCATACCACAGATCTGGGCCTTTATCATCAGGTCTTCCCCCACATGGTATACATTTCCACCTGAGTGCAGGAATAGAAAAATGTTAAAGAATGATCCATAGCTTCATGGATATTACATTTCAGGGAAAACTTATTTGCTATATTATACTATTTCATCTCTTTAATGTTGATAACTTGTTTTTGTCTCTCCTTTTGTCGATAAATTAAAGTTCAAAGTCACATTGTCACTGGACTGGGTGCAAGAAATTTCCCCAAAAGAGGTAGAAAACCTTGATCCACCCACGTAGTAAAGGATGCATTATGGTCTGGGGAAGGGTGCATTTATATCGTCTTTGTGAAAATCTGTGAAGTGCATAAATCCACAGCAAACATAAGCTCAATTTACAGGCGAGAGGCAACAGCCTCTTCTACAAGAGATGACCATGCACAGGGAAAAAGGTTTGCTTTCCGGGGGTGGGGGATGATGGCTTATTCCAGTGAAGATCTCTTTATACAGGTGAAAAGTATAGGTTCTGAGGCCAGTTTATGGGCTTCTTATGTTCTTAAGAGCCTTAGGATTTTTTTTTTTTTTGGAATGAGTTTCCTAGAAGGGAAAAATGCTCCAATAACTTTTTTGGCCAGAATCTTCAGTTTTTCTCAAAAGTAAAACTAGGTTTATGATTTTCCTTGTCTTCTTTAAAGATATCTCTGTCTGTGATTTTGTAAAATTTCGTTAGTACACGTGGGCACTACTTGAGGTAGCATTCATCTACGGGAGTTGCTACATGTACCTTACACATCTTGGTTCTTTTCATATCTTCTTTGTTTTACTCTTCTTGTTGCTTAAACAAAATACTCAAGCCCCAAAGCTAAAGGATGAAAAGTTTATTTTGGCTCACAGTTTGTAAAGCTTTCAGTTCATAACTGGTTGGCTTCAGGGCAGGGCTGCATAGAGGAGAGGCATCGCAGAGCAGGCAAGAGCAGAGGGACAAGCGGCGAAGCAGCAGAAGCACAAGCACAAGCAGCAGCAGCAGCAGCAGCAGCAGCGGCAGTGGCAGTGGCCTCCTTCTGTCCCTTATCTTCCGTCCAAGGTGCGCACCCTTAGGGCACATAGCGCTGACACCCACAGCGGGGCACCCCTAGTCTCAGTGACACACACCTAGACCCGACCACCTCCAAAAGCCCCACATATAACTGCGTGAGGCTTTGGGGGTGAGGTCAAGACACGGCCTTCTCACTGTTCTCTTCCCCCCTAACCCCTCCTTCATCACCTGGTTCTCTTTTAATTTGGAAAAGACCTTTCTTCCTGTGTCTTATTATTTATGTTTTGTTTTGTTTTTTAATTTATTTATACTTTGAGTTTCTCATATGGAAAAACTTTGTGATATTAAAACTATGTGATATTTAAATTTGATATTAAATGTGATTTATTTCATGGTATCAAGGTGTATCCATTTTCCAACAAATGACTCAAAGGATGATCCTTTTCTACAGCAGAGTATTACTCCATTGTGTATAAATTTAAAAAATCATTTTCTTTGCCCCTTCATCTGTTGTTGGACATATCTACAGCTTCTAAAATTGAGCTCTTATGCATTGTGCTACTATAAAGAAGTTTATGTAAGTATCATTACACTATGCTATCTTCTTTCATCCTACCTCAGCATGAGCAGGAGAGCTACTATAATGCATGGGCAAATCAAACTTGGCATAAGTAAAAGTGAATTTATGATCAATTTTTCTCTCTCCTCCAACAAAAGTGAGAGAGACAGAGACAGAGACAGAGACACACGGAAAGAGCTATATTTCTCCATAGATTTTATTTTACGAATGGCAGCAGTCACATGTACAGGCAAGAAATATTTTGTTTCCTTTGTTATCTTTCTTCTTCACTCTCCACTTCTTCTAGCCTATATCAGACCATCATTTCTCTGAAAATACATTCTAACAGGGTCCTAAATGATGTAGCTTTCCATCATTCTGTAACCATCCTGTCTATTGTTTATAGTCATCAAACTTATTATTTAAAAATTGAAGTCTAATCATATTATTTCTTTTCATGTCTCTCAATTACCTTTAGAATAAACACCCAAAAAACCATCCTGTCCCTTTCCCATAGACATTTCCTGTTATGCCTATAAATCTATCTGTAATTCTCTGAGTCTGAGTGTGGCCTAATTGTAAAATGGACAAAACCACTTTGGAAAACAATTTTCTATGTGCCACATGGTAGCATGGATCCTTGCTTTATGAAAATTAAAACTAAAATGGAAATTTACAGAATAAGTTTTAATTATAAAGGAAGAGAAGTAATAGCAAAAGACTTCAGCCTGAGTAGCTGAAGAGCTGCAAGACCACTCTCTGATAATAGAGATTCAGACCAGCCTGCTCAGAAAGCAGGAAGCCAGATTTTTAGGACTGTCTAAGGTGCGCTTGGATCTAGATGATTATTATCTCAGTCATGATTTTGTACCTCAAGCTGAATTTTTAAGACTTGAAGGGAAATTCAGTCCCCCTGGTAAGAATTTTCCTGACTGAAGGGATAATTCAATTTCTATAGAAGGAATCGTTATGGTTTGTAGGGCGATCACATTGCATTCTGATAGAATGCAAGGTGATCATTGATTTAGGGCAATGAAGATTGTGTTAGTCAACTGTCCTGTAACTGGGACATTATACTAAACACCCTAAACTTAAAAGAGGTGAGGATTAATCTGGCTCTGATTTTCTGAAAATTTAATCCGTGTTTGCCTGAATATCATGGCAAAAGGCCATGCTGCTTAGTCTTTCGTGACCAATCGGAGGAGAGGAATAATGCCAGAGGTATGAGACACAGATTCCAGGCCATGCCTCTGTGATCCACACAGTACATCTGGAAGTGTGCTCCACCAACTCCTGGGGTGGATCCCCAAACCAATCAGGTTGGCACTCTACCCCAATTGCCATATATAACCCCTTGCCAACCAAAACATCTTCTTAAACCATAGTTAATTTAAAAATAAAGACAATAGCAACTTCGTAATCCCCCCATCTCAGCTTTTTATGGGTGAACCTTTTCCAGATGTGGCTGGATCTAGAATATTTGATGCTGTGATTAAGGGTATGTGATTACTAAATCAGTCCACTGATTGGTTTGGCACCTGACATAAGCCCAGTAGCCTACACAGAGTGTAAAAGAGGCAGAAAGAAGCTGCTAAGGTTCTTGCTTGATTCACTACCTTCTGCCCTTCATGAATTCTTTTCCTCTCTGATGCCTGTCTACTATTCCACCCCACCCTGGAGCTAGCTAATTATGGACTGAAAGCTATACAGCTCCTCTAATGAAATATATTTATCCTCAGTATAACTGGAAATGCAACAACCTCTTCACCAAACTCTACAATACCAACATTTTTTTGCAAAATTTTGCATCTCAATCTTTTCTGAGACTTAAGGCAAATTCTTAGCTGTGAACCTCTGTGAAAATCCAAGAGATGTAAATTGCATTTCAGAATGATGACTAAGGGGATAGAAAAGAATTAACTTAAAGTAAGACCAAACTCCATCAGGACAAACATTAAGTTCAGTAGCTCCATGACTGGCATGCATGTACATGATATTGAGACATGTATCCCAAAGGGATCAGAAAACTCTGCCTCTATGGTCTTCCCAGTTCTACCCCATATGTTGCGTCTCTTGGACTGATTCTACTTGCAACCTGCATCTTTTCTTAGGATGCTGTCTTGGTTACTTTTTTCTAATGTTGAGACAAAATACCCAATGCCCAAGATTAAGGAAGGAAAGGTGTATTTAGCTTACAGTTTGTGGAGGTTTTAGTCCATACTTGGTTGGCTCAGAGGCAGAGTGGCACATGGCAGAGGGCAAACATTCATGGCAGCAGAACACAGCCAAAACAACCAGAGAAAAAGGGAGGAATGGTGGGCAACCAGCTTCTTTCCCTCCCTTGCGTTGTAAACAGGCTACCCTCACCCAGGGTGCATGTAGCTCTCACACAATCTCCATGCCTTCCTCTTCTACATGCTCAGGATATATACAAAGTAAGCACCTTGGCTTCCTGCTGAGTCATTCAGTCAAACCTCTAGACTCCCCAAGTTGACATAACATATCAACCATAACAGATGCTTTCCATACTCTTGATATCTCTAACTTCCTTAGGGCTTCTACTGAGCTATCTGCTTAATTTCCAGGGTTTCTTGGTTACTTTTCTCTCATTGCTGAGACAAAATACTCAATGCCCAAAATGAAGGAAGGAAAGGTTTATTTAGCTTACAGTTTGTGGAGGTCTCAGTCCATACTTGGCTGGTTCAGAAGCAGAGTAGCACATGGCAGAGGACAAACTGTTTAGGGCAGCAGAGCACAGCAAAAACAACCAGCAAAAGGGAGGAATGGCAGGCAAGCAGCCTCTCTCCTTCGCTTACATTGTAAACAGCCTACCCCCACCCAGGGGGCGTGTAGCTCTCACACAGTCTCCATGCCCCCCCACCCTTCTACAGATTCAGGATGTATACAAAGTAAGCACCCTGGCTTCCTGCTGAATCACTCAGGCAAACCTCTAGACACCCCAAGTTGACACAATGTATCAACCATAACACAGGGCTTCCCACAACGCCTCATAAGAGGATCCTTGCCTGACCTTCCCAGCCTTCCTTGGAAATACCGGTGCACATCTCAGTGATCAAATAATTCTTGCATTCTACATGACAATAAAACATTCATCACATAGAAAATGTTAGGCTCTGGTGTAAGCTGAAGCAATAGATAGGCCCTCATGGACCATGGCTGCAGTTGTCTCTGAGTGACTGCATGGGTTTGCGGAATAAAATGAATGTCAGGATACCAATCCTTTGGGCATCATTCTTGAGGAGAGGCTCAGGAGCCCTCTTCTCAAATGGCTTATACTTCTGCATGCTTGATCCCTAGATGGGTGAAATCTGGCTGATTTCTGAGATGTCCTGAGAGCATCTCTCTTCTTGTCCCTGCACAAAGTACTTGGTTTCTTTCTAATAGTGGTATTCTTTTCAACAACTACATCTCCTTTGGCCCCAGATGTATATGTGTTTTATTCAGGGTCAGACTTTAGTTTTGTCATTTTTTTCCTCTGATTGTTTTGATTGAAGTTTCCTCTGGTGGATTAATTAGTACACCAAATTTAATCTCAGTTTATTGCAAAATGTCAGCACACTGGCAACATGTAGACAAATTTTTCTCCACAGTGTAATATATATGTCTTCCTACCCAACTCCCACCTGAAACCTTCTGAACCAACCGTTTACTGTTCATGTTTCTGTCAGCATTCTGGTCTTCTAAGATCAGTGCAGAAGCACCCACTGGGCTCTTCTTACAGCTTTCTAAGACCTCTCTACTATGCATCTCAAAACCTCTCAAACTCTTTCCAAGAATGCTTCCTAACCTTTCTAAACCACATGGTCATGTAGAGTCACAGCCCTGACTGCTCTCAGACTGATTTTCTGTGTTAGTCAGCATCGCTGCCACTAGAGATGACTCAGACACCTGCAGCTCACTGGGGCAGAGGTTCTCTTCGGCTCATGCTTTCTGTGACTCAATCTGAGGACACTGGCTCCCAGGTGGAAACATGGCAGAAGGGAATGACAGGGAAACTATGCTTAGTTTTGGCTACCAAGAAGAAGAGCAGGGCAACAGTGCCTGAGAAGTGTGGAAGAAGCTTTTATAGAACCCCAAGACCATACAAGACCATGTGACCACCCCCAATACACCAGAAGTGTGCTCTACCAATCCCTAGCAAAATCAAGTTGACACCATACCCTAACTGTCTGAGATTCTAGGTATAGCAGAATGTCCCTGTACATCTCTTGTCTTTGTGTCGTCAGTTTTGAAGGATTCTGAGGTAGTGTAGGTAGATTTAGAGCTAAAATATCCTAAATGACAAACATCCCTGTTAGAAGAGCCAAGAAAATTTTAACACAGCATTTTACAAAATGAAGGCCAAACCTTGTTTGCTTTTTTAGACATCTGTTAGGCACAAAGAGAAGTCATTTTTAAAAGTAAAAATAGCTTTTAGTCCTCGACTGCCTCAGAAGAAAACAAAAATAATATTTGTAACAAGTAATAAGTTGTAGGCCCAGGAGTCCATTCCTTCTTTGTTCCCATAATGGTGCCTATGTCAGGATAATGTCACCAGAAACTTTCTTTGCAGTGGTGAAAACACTGGAAATAGTGCAAATGAAGCACATGTAGTGTTCTGGAGCCATGTTTTACTATCCACACAAGTGAAGGAATTTAGCTGCCTCATTGAGGTCATGTCAGTAATTTATTATATATGGCAATGTTAAAAGTAGATGTGCCCTGACAATTTAAGAGTCAAAAACTTTCCTCTAGAAAACTACTTTTAAAACACTTACTTATATACCACTAGTTTTATTTATAGTATGTAATTCTTACAAATGATAAATTATAAGCTAAAAATACATACAAAAATTTGGTGAGATGGGAGGCTGATTGCTTGAAGATGTCAGGGAAGTTTGGGAATTGATGAAACTGTTCTGTGTGTTGACTCTGGCAGCATTTTTAGGAATATATTTGTAAACACTTTTCACTATGTCCCTTCTTTTTTTTTTTTTTTTTTTGTGGTACTGGGGATCGAACTCAGGACCCTGCGCTTGCTAGGCAAGCACTTATTCCACTGAGCTATATCCCCAGCCCTGTAAACACTTTTCAGACTGCACTTTTTAAACAGATGCATTCTACTGAATGTAAATTATACCTCCACTATACTGACCTAAAGTCTAAAACACATATGATATATATCTATACAGTAAAGAAAATAAATTAGAAACCAAAACATCTTATTTCTCACATTTTAATCTTTGATAAGGTCTTTATACTTTGTGTTTTAATAGGAAACTTTATAAAATCAATTTCATTTAAAGTATTTTGCTTGAAAATCTTGTTGCATTTTAAAATGCTACCTCTCTTAGTAGTTTTCCGCTGACATTAGTTTAATTTACTTCCAGTTAGCAGGTGTGCCTAAGCAGTTTTCTAGGTGGGAGCAGTGTTTCTCCTCGCGTCAACAGGAGCTTAATTCAGTAAAGAATGGGGACTTGAGTGAGTAAGATAATGAATATTACATCAGGAAAAGTTAAGTACTGATGAATAGTATAACCAAGAAGAAGCTGCTCTAATTATTTGTCTTTCTTTTATACTGACTTGTTTGAAAATATTAAAATATTTTGGATGTATTATTGATGCTTATGACAATTTCAGGACCACCAAAGAAAGCAGAGTATTTCAAACAAAAGGACAAGTTGTTGACATTTAAAGTGTATTTGCAACTATATGAATTTGATTTCTGAAAACAGATTGCAAATTTAGCCTAAAATAATTTATTTTACCTCTAATATGCCCAATAAAAATGCAAAAAGTCCTCATATTTCTCTCAAGATGTATTTATATTTATATTTGTCTCCATTCCAGAAGGAATTGACCTCTTGAAGTATGTATGAAAGTTAATTCAGTCTAGGAAATGCCTCATATTTATGGAGCTTATGTTCATTAGAATTTCTATTAAAAATAGACATGAAAATTATTTATATCTATGTGCAATTTTTATTCATTTTCACTCTTTGCTTATGAATGTTTATCCTTAATGCTCAACTTAGAAAATGAATCTCTTTGCAAATTTCTTTGTAGAGATATGTGCTAGATTTAATTGATAAGGAGAAAAAAAGTTGTTTTCTATGAAAGCTGATTTAGAATCTTACATTATGTTTTCTTTCTGTTTTGCCAAATCTGTATCAAATCTCAGACCTGATAATAATACTATGTTCACTTTAGCACCAGCCTCCCTTAAGAAGAGCCACAGCAGACACTGCTGGGGCATTTGCAGAGCACCAGGATCCCCTCGCACCAGCGGAGGTAGAGTGTAGGCATTTACTAGGTCAATAATTAAAGAGTTTACAAACTTCACTTCTACAGTAATCTAAGGTTCAGATGAAAGTTCAGTTCTCTTTGTCTTTCTCTTCTCTTCCCTCATTTTAGATATTTTATTTAGTTTTATGGAATTCATTCATAGGTTTTCTATGTATTGTGAAACAAGGGCCTTCTCTATCTACTGTGTTGTATTATCCCAGCTTAAAGATGAAGTGAGGCTATGGCTTGTTGGACAGTTTCAGAATACTCTCAGGCATAACTCTAATTGGCTTTGATGGGATACTACATGCATCTTTGACTCAGTATTGTAGAGAATAGGATTCTCCAATATAGCACCCTGCAAGCTCTCCCTCTCCCCTTTCACTTCCTCCCTCCTCAGTAAAACAGAAACATGTGATGCACAATTATTTAGTACCCTTATTTCTTCTAAATAATGAAAAGCATAGCAACTTCACTAGGCTTTTTGCAAGTGAGATCTAGGAAAAGTGAGACAAAATGTACTCAAATTTAGGAATATTTTTCTGATCTTTTATGTCAAGTAGTTCTTGTTTCACACAGGTGGGTGCACTAGTATTCAGTGCATATATGTTTAAACTCATTATCCATGCCTATTGAATTGTTCCCTTAACCAATATCTAGTGACCTTCTTTGCCTCTTCTGATTAGGTTTGGCCTCAAGTCCACTTGTCTGAAAAAAGGTTAGCTACTCCTGGTTGCTTTTAGCTTCTCATTGCATAGAATATGGCTTACATTCCTTGGTTTTTAGTTTATTAATTTCTTTTAGAATTAAGTGTATTTCTTGTAGGCAATATATATATTATATATATATATATATATAATATATATATATATATTTATCTGATCTGCCAATCTTTGTCTTTTGATTGGGAATTTTAGAACATTCACATAGACAATTATTACTGAATGGTATTGATTCTTCCTTTCATCATGATTTTTTTCTGTTGCTTTTTACTTTATCCCCTTCTGCTTAGCTTCTCAGCTGTCAGATGTGTTCATCCCAGAAAGAAATTCATTGTTTCTTTATTCACACTGCTTGGCATCTTTGGCTTCATTGTCTGTTTCTAGGGTATCCTTGAGAAATTTTGAGGCGCTGGGTTGTTTGTTGATCATAAATTTCTTTTGATTCTTACTTGTAATTGTATTTACTAACCTTTAATAAATATTGTAACTTTTGGTGACAACAGTAGTGACTTACCTCGTTGAAACTTTTGGGTTCCTTGACAAAAAACTTCAGTTCATCAAATCAAGCAATTCTTTATTTCACAACAGGCATGTTCACTTAATAATCGTGTATCATCACAAAGTACACACATAAAAGATATATATCAAAATGTGATCCTCTGTGCCATGTCAGACATGTCACTAGCGCTGAGGCTTACTTTCTTTCTGATTTTTATTTTTATTAGTATGTGTTTGCAGACTACAACAATCACATTTCTCATGTGGAGATGGTACCTATACAAAGTATATCTCAACTCTTTTTGCTTCCCCTTTCATTCTTTCCTTCCCTTCACTCAAAATCTGTATTGAAATTTTTATTATCTACTTTACATTTTACTCTTTATTTATATTTTGGGTTTCTCATATAAGAGAAATCATATGACATTTGAGCCTGTGTGTCGCATTTATTTCACTTAACATATGGTCTCAAGCTGTATGCCTTTTCCTAAAAATGACCTATGTTTCTCTTTTGTTATGGAATAGTAGTATCTGATTATGTATCAAGCCACATTTTCTTTATTTATTCATCTGTTGATAAACATGTAAGTTATTTCCAATATTTAGCTGTTACGAATCTTTCTGATATATGTATATATATAGATAGATAGATATGCATTTATCATTATAACATTGTATCTTTGATGCTTTCAGGAAGATATCTTGAAATAGAATAGCTGGGTTCAATGGAATTTCTAGGTGTAGAGGTCTGAGGAATCTCCATACTGATTTCCATTGTGGTTATATTAGTTTACATTTCCACCAACAACGTAGATAGATTTCTTTATGCCTATAGCCTCATCTCTATTAATATTTTGGTTTATTGATGATAACTATTCTTTTTGTAATAAAGTGAAGTTTCAGTGTTTTTTTAATCTACATTTCTCTAAACTCCAGAGATATTGAACATCCTATCATGTACATTTTGGCCATTTGTACTTCTTCTGAGTAATGTCCATTCATTTCTTTTGTCCACTTTTTGCTTTGAACTTTCATTTTTCTACATTTTGAGATATGAGTCTAGATTTGATCTCCTGATTGTATACAACCAGTTTTCCCAGGGACATTTATTAAACTGGCTATTTTTCCCTCTGATTTTTGCCCCTTTGTCCAAGATTGGATAGCTGAACATGCTTGAGGTTGATTCTGTGCCCTCTATTTTTCAGGTGTTCTTTGTCATGGAAAGACATTATTTCTACATCAATTTTGAAGGACAGTTTTGCAGGATATGTTACTCTGAGGTGACAAGTATTTTATTTTAGGGCCTGAAACACTTTGCATCAAGTTTTTCTGATCTTTAAACTTTGTGTTGAGAAGTCTGCTGTAATTCTAAAGGTTTTATTTTGTAAGAGAGTTGTTGATTTTCTCTAACAGCTTTTAAGACTGTGTCCTTGTGTTGGGCTCATAGAATCTGTCTACAGGTGTCATGAACAGTTTCATTTCCAATCGTGGCATTTGAGCTTCTGTAAGCCTCATGTGCTTGTGTAATTCACCATACTGGGAAAGTTTTCTGGTATGGCTTCTGTAAAGAAGTTTTATATATCCATCATGACACACCCTCTGCTTTTCCCACACATTTAAGTTAATCTCAGATTAGTCTTTTCTGCATCTTCTAGTAGCTGTTGTATCCATTTACCATAATCTCTTTTCGCCTTTAAAGTATCTCTGAGTAGATGGTAACCTGCATCAGTCCTCTCTCCTAGATCTGACACTGTCTCCTCATGTTAATCACTTCTCTCCATACTTTCACCAGACTCCTGGATTTTTATATGGTACTTTCTTAGGGATGCCAATTCTTTGCTAAATTGCTTATTTATGCTTTGTGTTATTTTGTTGATCTCAAGTCTTTTTTGTGTTTTATATAGACTCATTTTCATTTTGCTCATTGGGTCCATTATTTCTTTAGCTATGTAAAATTGGAGCTCACTTAGAACCTCACTGAAATTTTTATTCTTCTTGTTTCTTTTTATATTACAGTGTGTATATTAATCTTTTAAAAATTTCCCTCCCCATCCGTGTTCAACTCTGGGGAAGTTGGAGTAATTGAAAGCATTATATTGCCTTGCTTTTTACATTTCTTTTCATGTGTGTACCTAGGGTTGGAGATCAATTGGATGGGAAAGACTTCATTGCTGGTATGGAGATCTTTTCACTTTGTGTCTCCTTTTCACTGATGTGATATTGATCCTGTCTGCATTTTGTAATTATGCATATCTTCACACTACTCAGTTTAATAGGATCAGGCCCAGTTACTATGTTGGAAGGAGAGAATCCCTATAAGGCATATCATTAAGAGGCTCAACATCAATCATGTACATTAAAAATTGTTTTCATAATTTTACCTTTGATCAATGATTTAGATAATATAGTTATATTGGTACTATCAGGTAGACTTGGAAGTGAAGGGAGGGCAGGAGAAAAAAGTAGGGAGAAAGAAATTGGTTAAATCAGTAAGAAATTTAGAAAATAAAAATATCAATAGAAGAAAACAGGAGATTTCATTTGATTGGAATTATTTTTATACCTGAAGTGAAGGGTATTGTTGACAGCATTTCAGACAAAATCTATAGGCTCAGGAACAGGGACACAGAGGGAAAAAAGATTCATATTAGCGTGTCATTCTATTCAAGGTGACAGTTCCCAAGAATGAGGTACCTACGGATGTAAAGAAAAGTAAGACAGACAGGAAAAACAAGAGAGGCAAAAGTCTGGGATCAGGGGTCTTATAGCTTCTCAGACTACAGCCCCAATTAGCAATCTCAGTCGCCTTTTATTCAGCAAGAACCAAAGGCATAGCTAGTACAAATGGGTGGATAACAAACGTTTTAGTCATTAAAGTGTTATCCTTCTCCAATTCTGCCCCAAATGCTGCTGGCAACAATCCCCAGGTGGACCTCCCACACTGAGTACCATGCTCACTCAGTTCAGCTGGGGGTTATATGCATTGGCCACCAGTTGTCAATCCACTACAGTCCACCCCTAGTCAACTTGATGATAATATATATTTCCTTAATCCAAGATCTCTAGTCGCAGATTAGTGAAAAAGTTAACGTGTCTTAGTCTATCCACATTTACATTAGTATGAAAAAAGTCTGATGCTCTACCAACTGAGCTATCTGGGCTGTATAATGGAGCCTTATCTTTAGAAACCCTAACAAACAATGAACAAATCACTATGTGTCCTCAGTGCTTTCTAATCAAAGACTGTCCTCCACATTAGGGAAAGCTGTGAGCGTATTGGGACCTGTTAAAATGGTGGTGATTAGCTTATATTTAGGTATTCTGTGTCCATATTGGTGAAGGTCACCCTGACTTATCCATGAAAGGTACTTCTTAAATTAAAACAATGGATAATTCTTATTCCCTTTGCACATATAGAAACTATATATATATATATATATATATATATATAGAGAGAGAGAGAGAGAGAGAGAGAGAGAGGGAGGGACACATGTATATCTCTGAAGAAAGGAAAGACAAAGAATAAGAGAGGAAGAGAGGACAGGAGGAGGGGAGTTAAAATAATAACCAAAAGCAAAGCAAAGGAAAACAAGAGAAGAAAAACTAACACATTTACAAGAGCACAAAATCAAAGAAATATCTTAGTCTCAGGTATGCTGCAGTCCGAGCTCAGTTTAATGTCTCTGAGATGGTCTCCCCACTGTAGTCTGCTGCCTGTCGGGGGGGGTTGATCCAGGTGGACAGTGACAGGGTTCCATTTTTCAGATGCAAACTGTGTTCTGGGTGTGGCTAACTTTTGCATAGCATCAACTAAGTATCTGGAGTTGATAAAGTTTAATGGTAATACTAGTAAAACTGAAAGGGAATAGAAAAACTTTAAAAAGTGAAATTTTAACGGTAAAGAAAAGGTAGATGAGAAGGACTTTTAAAATGCAAAACCAACAAAAAGAAGGAGAAACGAGTCCAAAGAATTCTTCCGGTTTATTGAACAAGTAGTTTCCCTTCGGGACCTATCACATTGGAATCCACCAGACTCAGTGGAGGGACATCGTGTCATTACTACGTCTTACCTCATTTTCACATTCACTTTTCTTGTGTGTCTTAACCCTGCCCCCTGCCCAGTGTGTCCTGCTTGGTGGAGCTAACTGACGGCACGGCGTCTGCATTAGCGCTGCACTCACTCCAGTAGTTCCTGTGTCCGTGACTTTCCACCTGCTCCAAATCACTGATAACTGTACAGTCACGTGGCCTGTGGGTTTGTGAGCAGATGCACCTCCCTTGTTCCAGAAAAGCCTCTGTCTGTTCACCCTGAGCTGTAGCAACCACCTAAGCTAAGGAATATCCTTTATCACACTGGCACAGGGAGAACTTCAACAGAACACTGAGCTCTTTGCTGGATGTAGGCAGGAGGGGGACCTAAATAAGTAGATACACCAAACAGACAATAAATTAACAAAGAAATATCGAAGTTGAACCATTATTCCAAACAAATACATAGATATCTATAGATATCTATACCAAAACAACAAAACATACATTTTTCTCAGCGACACATGGAACTTTTTCTGAAATAGACCAAGCATTAGCCTCCCCAAATGCTTGAATAGCTCCAAAAGAATTGAAATAATCTCCTACATACATACAGAAATAAAGCCAGAAATATATAGCAAAAGAAGCCCAGAAACCACACAAAGACAATTATACATTGTTGAACAATCAATGGATCACAGAAAAAATCAGAAAAGATAAAAATATAATGTTCTAAAATAAAATAACAATCGAACCCAAACATGCCAAAAGGTATGGGATATAAGAAGATCAATTTGAACAGGGAAGTATACAGCTACAAATGGACATGTAAAGCACTGCGTTGCCTCACGTGAATAACCTAACTGTGCACCTCAAGGTACACAAGAAAAACTAAAATTCAAAACTAGTGCAAAGAAAGAGATTATAAAGATCAGAACAAAAATTAACAAAGACTAAAAACTGTACAAAGAATCAGTGAATAATTGGCTCTATGAAAGAGTAAACAAAAGAATCAAACCTCTTTGTTTACCAGAAGAAGGAAAGAAAATAGCCAGATAAATACAGTTAGAAATTGAAAAGGCAAAATCAAAACCAGCACTGCCAAATTCCAGATTCTTTTTAAAAAATCTGCACTCAAATACACTGAAGGATCTAGAAGAAATTCCTAGGTAGATAAATTTCTAGATAGATATGAATTTGAAAAACTGAGCCACAGCTATACAGACCGAACAATCCTATAACAGGCAGTGAAAATAAGGTAGTGATACAAAAACTTACCAACTAAGAAAAGTCCAGGAACTGCTAGATTCAACCTTGGTATTATAAAAGAAGTTTAGCAAGATTTATTCCAGTAGTTCTCAAACTGTTTAATAAAATTGAAGGTAAAGAGGACTCCAAAACAGATAACTGGAAGCTAGTATTACCTTGATTCCCAAACCAGACAGCTACTCAGTGAGAAAAGAAAACTATAAGCCAATCTCTTTAGTTACCACAGATATAAAAATTCTCAACTGATACTGCCAAACAGAATGCAAAGAAATCATTCAAAAGGTCATACATCATGATCAAATAGACTTCATTGCATGAATACAAGGATGATTTGATATTTTCACTCCAATAAATGTAATTCATCATATAAACAGAAGCAATGATAAAAATCACATGATCATCTCAGTCGATGCAGAAACATCATTTGATGAAATTCAAAGTTTATGCATGGCAAAAATTGAGTAAAATAAGTATAGGGGAACATTATCAAAATTTAATTAAAGTCATTTATGACAAAGCCATTGCTGACAGCATAATAAATGGAAAAAATGAGAGCTTTTTTCTAAAATCAGAAACAAGATAAGGATGTTCCCTATCACCACTCTTGTTCAGTATATACTCAAACCATTAGGTAAAGGAGTCAAGAAAGAAAAAGAAGTAAAAGGGATATGTAAAGAAAAAAGTCATCAAACTATCCATTTTCACATAGCACATGATCCTTTACATAGAAGACTAAAAATTTTTCACAAAAAATGCCTAGATCTTATAAATAATCTCATTAAGTTAGCAAGAAACAAAATAAACACAAAAATTAATAGCATTCCTGTATGGCAATAATGAACCCACCAAGAAATAAGTGATAAACACACCATTGAAAATAGCTTAAAAATATTAAATACACAAGAATTAACCTAACCAAGAAAGGAAAGGACCTCTATAACAAAAACAGTAACACTCTGAAAAAGATGGTCAAAGAGGAAATCAGACAATGGAAAGATATCCCTTGTTCCTGGATAGGAAGAACAAATATTGCTAAAATGGCCATACTGCCAAAACTGATACACAGATGTAACGCGATGTCAATCAAAATACGAATATTTCTCACAGAAGTAAAAAATTCAAAAATTTATATGGAGTCAGAAGTGATCCAGCATCCATCCTTGGTAATAAAAGTAGCCAGAAATCATCACAGTCTAAGATTTCCAAGATGTAATATTACAAAGCTGTAATGATAAAAACATGGTACTGGAAAAGCGTCTGAAATTTGGGTCATTGAAAGAGAACAGGGCGCAGAAACAATGTCGGCACATTTAGCTCTCTGGCACTTAACAGAGGGGCCAAATATACTGGAGGCAAGAAGGCCTCTTTAGCAAAAGGCTGCTGAGAAAACTGGCCCCCCACAGGTAGAAGGTTGTGCTAGAGCCACATCTCCCACAATGCACTAAACTAAAATCAAAACGGAGCAAAGGTCTAACTATTAGAACAGAAAGACTTAATCTGCAAGAAAATAAAATACATAAACTTGTAAACATAACCTGCAGTAGTCTTTTCTGAAGAAATAACCTGGGAAGCACAAGAAATAACATCAGGAATCAATAACTGGGAGAAAACCAAGTGTAGCAAAATAAATAACCAATAAATTGAAGAGCTCACCTACAGAATGAGAAACATCTTCACCAGCTACTGCTCAGAAGCAGGACTAATTTCTGGAATATATAAAGCATGCCAAATAAAATTAGATCTCCAAAAATAAAAGACCCAGTAAAAAGTGAGCAACTGAAATGAGTAGACACTTTTCTAAAGAAGAAATACAAATGGGCAAAAAATTCATGACAAATATTCAGTATCTCTAACCATTAGAACAATGCAAATTAAACCAACGCTGAGCTACCGTCTTCCTCCGGAAAGAATGGCTGTCATCAGTGAGTCAGATGACAACCAACAGTGGTGGTGCTGCAGGAAAAGAGAGGGCTTCCCAAATTTTGTGTAGAATTGTAAACTAGAACAACCACTACGAAAATCAGTACGGGTATTCCTCAGCTCACTAAAATAAGGAAATCCATTCAATCCAGGTATTCCCTTCCTCGGTGTCTTCCTAAAGCAGTTAAAGACATCGTAGCACAATGTCACAAGCACACCCATGTTTATAGCATCTCAACTCGTAAAAACCAAATCTGGAAGTGGCCTGTATGTCCATTAACAGATAAAATGGATAAAGAAAACATGATACTTATTCATGATGGAGTATTTCTGCTCCATAAGGAGATATTTATGCCATTTGTAGGAAAATGGATTCATATGGTGACCATAAGAGCAAGTGAAATAAATCAGACACACAAGTTTAAATGTCACATAGCTTCTCTTATATGAAAAGATCCAAGTATGAGCAATTGAAAGAGCAGCTCAAAAGACAGTTGGCTTAGACATGTTCATAGTCATTGTGTGGTTGTTTAATGGTGTAACACACAACTAAGACAGCTCCACACAGTTCTGGGCATTAAAACCCATCACAAGTAGGGTTATCACCAGAATGCTACAAAAGGGAAATGAAGAAGGCAGGCTGCTTCTGCTTCCTTCAGAGAAGTGTCAGTCTTCACTCTCACTTTGGACCTCATCTCCTGGCTTCCACCCCAAACTCTTCAGCCTCCAGCATCGACCCTTCAGCCTCCCAGGGCAGATGCCTTGGCCTCCTGATACGGAATTGCACGGGACACTACAAAGAGCTCCAGGCCGTCGACTGGATCCTGCAGATCCTAGGGTGCAGACAGGTCTTTTGCATTCTTCCATACTCGATTCTGTGGGAGGCTGTCATAAGCCGCTCTATAAGTCCTTAAATACAGATACCTTGTGTTATATTTGTTTCTCTAGTAGACACCGACTTACATGTTCTTTGCAACACAATATACAAGACCCACTACTTAAATTAACAAAGGTTTATTTTGACTCACATTGCAGACCATGGGCGATCAGCTCCAAAACAATAAGCAGCCTGTGTGACACACGTGACAGAAAAAGTACCACTCATCTCACGTCAGCTAGGAAGCAAGACTGATGGTGAGGGCCAAAGGAAAGAGGCATAATGCTCTAGGTCACACCTCTGCTGACCTGTTTCTTCTGGCCAGGCCCTCCCTCCTGAAACAGTGAGAGGGCTGTAACCTCTCTTAATCCTGTCACCATTGAACAGCTCCACCTAAAGGACATGAGGCTATTCAGGCACCATCTAGACATGAGCCATAACATTTACCCTTTGACCCCTCCCAATATTCATACACATCTCTTTATGAAAATGCAATTAGTCATCTCTAAAAGTTAACCAAGTTTTAACAATTTCAGCATTGCTGAAAAGTCCATGTTCAAAATCTACTTTTATAATGAAGGCCAACTTAGGTGTGAGCCACTGTAAACAAAAGAAAGGTAAATATAAAACTGTGTTTATGTGTAAAATGGCACAAGGTAAGCATTCTCATTCCTAAACGAAGAAAGAGGAAGGAAAACCAAAGGGATGAATGCAACACAAAAACCCAGTGGAGAAAGGATGAAATGCCTGAATTCCATGCCTAGAACATGGGGCGTGTTGTGGCCATGAGATGTGAACACCTAAAGCCTTGGCAGTCCCACCCCTGCATGATAATTAGACTACGTCCCAGTGGTTGTAGTCTCATAGCTTCTCTCTTGTGCTTGCTTTTCTCACTCCTGTGGCTGTATGCAGAGTTCTGTGTTCATCTCTTTTCTGACTTCCTGCAGTCTCCACTGCAGTTTTGGCTTCCTGCCACAGTGTGTGGACACATGGGGACACCTCCTGGCCTCCTTGGCCTTCTTCTGAAATCTGGGTGGAAGCTTTCCTGACCTACATACCCTGCATTCTGAATGGCTGTAAAAATACCTGACAGGCACCAGGAAATGGGGCAATGTGCACTTTACAAATGGGAAGAGGACCATGAGATGGAGAAAGCAAGGAGTGAGGGAGAGAAGCGGGCACAGGAAGAACTAAAATGAGTGATGCGTGTGCCAGTTTCCCACAGCAGATGCGATCATTGTGTACTGCAAACACATAGTAACAGAAATTTAAAAACAATGCCATGTGCATGATGCCAGCATCCTCCACCAGCTTCTAGAGTAGCCAGACCCTTCACCTGGGTGGCAAAGGCCTCTGGGTGAGTGGGTGGCAGAGCAATGTGCACTGCTCTCCTTTTCAACCATTCCTGATTCTGATATTGCTTTCATTCCTCATCTCATCTAGATTTCTGTCTCTCTCTCAGTGTCCACATTCCTTAGAAAATTTTTTTCATTATCAATGTAATTTATCTTACTCAACCTTTATGTAATTGTACAATAGAATGCTTTTTCTAAGTGAACTTTTTCTCATTCATTTCACTAGCACCTAGTTATTTGTCTTATATTTTTTGGGCAAGAACATCAATGGTTAGTACACAGATTTAATAACATCTCTTATACCAGCTTTCCCAAAGGAAGTTTGTCATATAGCACCTTGTTCCAATATCCAAATGTTCCAAGGGCGTAAGTGTTGCTTTTCAACATTCGTTGTAATAATCCTAGGCTTTGTAATTCTTAATAGACTGTGCAGTTTGTAGTAAGTTCCTAAGTATCCGTTAAATCAAAGTGAACTGGACTAAATTCACATTTTGTGAGTGGCTATGGTAATCATAGCAATTGATGTGAATGTCAAAATCTTTGCATACACATTAATGTTCTTTTTACATGAAGAAGACTGAATACTGTTCATTCCATTAAAAAGAGCACTTCACCTGGAATAGCGTCAGCGGGAGCATTTAAAATCCACAGACGTGCTGGCTCCGTGAAGGTCACTACTGCACTGGTTAAGATTTTAACTCAGGAGCCAGACTGTCTTGACTCAAGTCCTGCTTCTGAATCCACTAATGTGAGACCTTAGGCCAGATAATTAAAGTCTCTGTGGCTCAGTTTTTTCCTTCAGTTTTTTGGTTGTTTTTTATTTTTTACCTGTATAATAGCTGTGGTCATTTCACCGGTTTTCATGAGAATCAAGTGTGTAATACATCATAAACCGCATAAAGTGTTAATTTTCATTTCAAAGCTATCTTGGTTATATGTGATGTAACTTCTCACTCACAAGCACAAATGTAATGAAGAATTTGCTTAGGTATCCATAGTAACCTCAGTAGCCAGCTACCTGAGTGTTTCGAGGCTTCCATGTGCATAATCCTTATGCAATGACCTTTAAAAGGATCAGGTTGGGTTTGGTTCATCAAAAGCTAGGGTTTTTTTTTTATATTTTATTTTCTATTTGGACCTTAGAACACCAGTAAGAGAATGGGTGTGGGAGTGGGTGGGCAGTTTCCTTAAACTGCATGCAATTTTGTATAAAATTGAATTAAAAGAGACAATCAGGTATGGTGATCTTTAAAATCCAAGTTTCAATTTCTGCCTGTGTAACAAAATTCCACAGACTGAATCATTTTTAAAGAACAAAAATCTGTCCATCACATTTCTGGAGGCTGGGAAGTCAGTGCACCAGGAGCTTCGTCGTCTGGTGAGGGCTCAGTTTGTTTTCCAAGGTGGCAATGTTATAGGGTTGTTGGATCTGCCCTGGATGCTGGTGAGTGTCTTGGGTTTGTGTTATGTAGGGTGTCTTGGCTCTCAAATCCTTATTCAGAAGATATGGAGGAAGTTCCCCAAAGGAAATTCAGAGTTAAAACTTGCAGGTTTGGCAGGCCAGTTCATAGGGAGAGAAGTGGGCTATGATTTTTAAGCAAGCATTTTATTAAGGATAATACACTTCACAACAAGGGCAGCCAGAGGCCACTACTGCACAGCTGGCAGGGATCTGGCAGGCAACTGAGGGAAGGGCTGAGTGCCTGGTGGGAGTTGGGCAAGGAGAATGGAAAGGATAATACACGCTTGCAAAATTTTCAAGCAGGCAGTCAGAGGGGGCAACTGCAGTGATGCCCAAGATTAGTTTCTCTTCTGTTTTCTTTGAACTTGAGAAGAGGTTGAGGTGATAATTATCGAGACTTCTTTCCCATCAGCTATAAGTCTCCATCTTTGCAGTAGAAGGGAGAGTTTTGAAATTCTGTCAGTCTAGCCAGGACCAGGACCAGCATAGTGGCTGAAGTCCATGAGAAGCTGTCAAACCCACAGCACAAACACATGTGCGCTCTAATGTCTCTGTGGTTACTCCAAAGTGAGCTGGTGCTAGGGCCCCATCATATGACTGTGGGACCAGAAGACGCAAGACTGGCTAGGACCTAGAATTTGCAAGATTAAGAAGCACTTTTCTCCAAACCCTTGTGGACCACAAGTTCAGAAACCTAGAGCACACCCTTTCTTAGAATTTTCTCCAGCACCCTGTTGCTGGTTTCCGTGATCCACCTGATTTCCGGCCAGCACCTACTCTGTCAACACCTCGCTGGCACACCCTCGGGAGCAAATAACTGGGTCCTCTTGTGGCAGAGGAGACAGAAAAAGCTGACTGGTCACCCCAAGGTCGTTATAAAGGCACTAGAGCCAGGGATATGGCTCAGTGGCACAAGTCCCTGCCTGGCAAGAACAAGGTTCTCAGTTTGATTCCTAGTAAAAAAAAAAAAAAAAAATCAGTTGGGATGTTGTAAGAGCAGTTTGTGAGAGTTTCTAGATGGGTTTTCCTGCATTGATATCTGCAGAGTCCTTGCAGTGTCTGGTCTTTCTGAGCTCCTGTGATAAACGTGGAAGGCTGTGCCGCACCATCACTGGTGCTGCATTGTGTTTCCTGACGCGCCGGAAGTTAAAGCTGCTGCACCACTGCTCCAGCCATTTCTCCTACCACCGTGCACGGATGCTGGCAAGCTGCAGGGGAAGGTGTGCAGCGCTTACCAGCTTCCGAAGTGTAAGTACCACTGCCAAGCCTGCTTTAAAGCTATCCGTTGTTTAACAAGTGACTTATAAATTTCCTGGGCATTTACATGTGAGCTCGGGGAAACATACAAAGAGCTAGTACCTTCCCCATTTCCTTCCTTATATAGGTTCTTCGGAAATTTCATTAATGTGATCAAGGATCAAGTTTCCCGTAATGTCAGCTTCCTCTTCTGTAATTCTTTAGGGATCAAGACAGAAAATAACTCCTAGGCAAAGAGATATTAAAAATTTATTCTTTAACCCTTTCCAAGTTTCCTTCCTTGCAAGGCTCATGCCAAGATTACAGAACAACATAAAAAGCACTGTGTTTCTGAGGAGTTCACAAATAAGCACTGGGGTATGGGGTCAAGGGGTGTCCCCAATTTTCTTCCCCTTTGGGCTACAGCCAGCACGCGGAGAGGTAATATGTGGAGAGTTTAGAGGACTTTAATTCATAATGCTCATCAGAGCTTGGCTTTTACTCCTCACTATGGCTACAGCTCTGCCTTAAGCGTTCTGAGGAAAACTTTGAAACAAAGTGCAGTTCAGTGCATTGGAGCTGTCTTAACTAAACTTTCTCACTGGCATCTTCAAATGATTCACATTTCAGTTCCCTTTTCCCATTTATATTTTTGCACTGATTACATTTGAACAGGGCAGGAGCTGGTGATAACAAAAAGCCCTGATTATTATTTCCTACTCGTAACAATCATGAAACGACAATAGCAAAGATTGTTCCTTCACACTTACCCAGTTACCACGCTTACAGTGGGGACGTGGCAACCCTTTCCATTGGAGAAGGCAAAGGATGCCAAACGACTTCCCAGTGTATTGAAAACACGCAAGGTTACATTGTTCATGGCTTTCAGGAGTGAAGAAGGGAGAAATTAGTGCTAAAATCTGCAACACAAATATGACACTATTCTTAGGTTTGTCAGCAGCAGACTGCTTCCTCTTATTTATAGACGTCAGCCGCTGCGCAGTGATCTCATTGCTTGTCGACTCTCCTGCATTTTAATCCGGATCCCAGGATCATGCCGCTGCGTGTTATGTTCACTCGGCTCGAACACTGAAGCTGAACCCAGTCTGCTGACTTAAGGATAAGGGAGACCGCGCTGCTCGTTCTGCTTATGTAATACAGTCCTTGTAGAATGCAGAGCACCCGGGGCATGTTGCCTTGCTAATATCTGTGATAGCCAGATTAAATTATTTAAGTGGATACTGTTTCGTGAGAAGGAGAAGGGAGTTAGAGGAGGTGGTTCTTTCTCAACTCTCCTGACTTCCAAACAGGGAGGCAAAGGACCTCTTTAGTAATGTGCTGTGAGGCTGAGTCTGCCATGACCACAGAAGCAGGATGGAACTGGGGTGGGGGAATTGGAGAAGCAGCATGTCGCCATAATATATTGCTATTGTTCTGAAATTTACTTTGTAAGATGAAGTTAGTAACTCCAAATCCACAGTGTCATTCCAGGACTCATTTATTGTGAAAATTATCTGTGGATAACTTGTGTAGCACAGAAAAGTCAGGAAAAAATACTATATGGTTAAAGAAAGAGAAGAATAAAAGAGTAGCTTTAAAGCTTTTAGTATGTTATATAAAGCTCCAGGGGAAACACTTTAGAAATTAAAGATAAATTTTATGGCTTGTAGTTTTTAACATTGATTAAAGATGGGAAATATTTAAATGAGCTTGAAGATACGATAAAACATTATATCAGCAAGCACGTAATTACAGTTATTATTTAATAGAAGCAGAATATGCCAGCCCAAAATATGCTAATTTGGCCCATTGATTAGTTTGAACTACAAGCAACTGAGAAGCAGCAGATACACAGAAACTCTCTGGACTCCCCATTTGCATATAGGCAGGACATAACCATTTCCTCATTCTACCAGGAAACACTGGCAGCCATCCTACGCCTTTAAGAACACAGGGGTAGAACTAGAGGAATTTGCCTTCCTACATTTTGCAACCCATCATAGAAATTCAGAACCCTGTACTTTTACATTGTCAGTTCTTTAAAAATGTAGTGGTCTTCTGTTCAGCTGCTTCATAATACTAGGTTTTAACAAATCCTTTGAGTCACTGGCCACTGAGCTCTTGCATACACCTGCAACAATGTATACATTAATAAAATCCCATTTTATTTTTATTAATTTGTCTCTTGTCAATCTAATTTACACCCCAATGAGCATAAGTAGAGGAAAAGGAGAAATATTTCTCCACCATATAAGTGTACATATACAATTAGCTAAAGGAAGAAATGGATAACTTTCTGTCCTACTAGGAATGGGTTAGCTTAGATCTCACAACTACAACAGCATTACTAATTCTACAGAATCCAGCTAGCATTATATTATGAATCAGTGACTTATATTCCTTAGATACACGGATGCTCCTTTCCACTCTCAGTCATGCAAATCAATTTTCAGGAGTCACTCTGACTGAGCAATTTGATTGCATTTTAAGAGGTTAAAACTCTTCTGGCAAGATGCTGATATATTGGTTTCAGAATGGAAATGCAAATTATAAGTGCTGGATCAGCAAAACTAGGATATAGAAAGCTGGTGGCCTTTAGGCCTCCCCTGGGATTCCGGCTAGGGTGGTCTGATCCCAAACGCAAGGAAGGAATTGGCCTCTCACACTTTTTTTGGATACCAGGAACCAAACTCAGAAACTTGTGCTTTCCAGGCAGGGGCTGTGTCACTTGGCCTGGCCTGGCCTGGCCAGGCCTCTGAATTGCAAAGAATGGGCTGAGCTTTGAGAGGAAAATCAGAGCAGTTTGTGTGGGCTCTGTTCTGCTGGGCAGTCCAAGTCCACGCAGTGAGCTGTGCACAGTGACACTGTAGTCCATGTAAATGGGAGCAAAATTTCATTTTTATTTGTGTGTGTGTGTGTGTTGTGAATCTGTGCAACAAGCTAACATTGCCTGTGCATGCTTCACTCACAGTGCCTATCAGCACTGTCCACTACTGCTCAGATCCCACCTACCCCTAACATTCCATATGCAGCACGTGACTCACTCTCCTCTCCTGTAGACGTTTCATAACATGCAGCTGCAAATGCTATTTCATGCCGCTGAGACTCTTTTTAAATGTGTCACTTGCACCACTAACTTATTTTCTATCAGGTAAATTCTACCTAGTCATTTTGGAGTATTTGGATTTGGGTTCAGTATTTTCTTTAGAAAATAATCTCAAAATAGAATGACACCTATTTATTTAACTGTCTTTAACAACCTAGAAGCAATGAGTGGCCTCAAGTATACCATATTATGCTGACGGTTTTCAGCAATCCCACCACCTTTCTCTTCCTGTTGAAGTGCTCTTTCTTTGCTTCTTTAGGAAATTTCTTACTTTTCAAAACTCAGTTCAAATGTTATCTCTGTCCCCTGGGGGTGCTTTGTCCTCTTTGATTTAAATACCTCTGAGATAGAGTGCTTTGTTGCATTATGTATTTATATGCTCTTTTCCATTAATCTTTGCACTTGCTAAAGGAAAGGGTTTTATTTTATTAATTATGGTGTTCTACGCAATAAGAACAATGTTTAATACTTAACAAGGCCATATGAGTGTAAAATGAGTAGCATAATAAGTAGTTTTTATGAATAAAAAAGAAGGTATGGTTGAAAAGTAGGATGCTGATCACTATGATGCTGAATTTCATGGTCATTCTGTTCTTAAGCATTTCAAGTCACTACCCAATAACAAGCATATTAAAATTTATATCTCTGCTATTCTAAATAATGCTATATTCTTGTACTTTGAGAGCTAAATTCCTCAGCTAGAAAAATAATTGAACAGAAGAGATTTTGGGTCCCATTAATATTCATAGTACTCCATTAGTACTAGAAATGCACAAACTGAATATTAGAATCTCTGCTTTTGAGAAACATGTTGTCTAAATGGTTTTTGCAAACATGTTTTTTCAAGCTTCTGAATGATATTCAGCCCATGGGTCATTGCTTGTTAAGTCATTGATCTGTTAAGTAATTAAATGATTCAAAATCATATCCAGAAAGGAAACAATTCAATAAATCCACTAATAAGTGCTTGTAGTTTGTTTTAAGTTAACATAGACGTTGTTGATTGACAAAGGGTATGGATGATAACAAGAACACATCTGACCTTCCACAAGGCAAAGCTCCCTCTACAGACTTTGTAACTAGTCACAAGTCTTCAAGGGGGCAAATTGGTTCAGGTTACAAGTTCACTGGGACTCAGCCACAGCTTCGCTGCAATCACTGTGGCCTATGAAGCCCCTTGCCTTCTTCTGAAAAAGAAAGACAAATCTATGAGACTGGATCATTTCATACTAGGAAGTCACACAGCAAAAGCCACAAATGTGGCTACACACAGGACGAAATTAGTGGTAGACTCCTTGCCAAGCATGTACAAGGCCCTGAGTTCAGTCTCCAGCATTGTAAACTAAACAAACAAAAAATAAAAAGCTTCTGTATCTATACAGAATTTTCAATTGTATTAAATCAGCTGTTACAACTCCCTCATGGTGGTGGCAGGGAGGGGAGTTGCCATTTTGGGGTATCAATTGCTGATGTGCTTTCATGTTGAATGTTATTCTGCAAGAGTTCATTCACCTTAACTTTTTAATCCTGTATTGCTATTAACAGGTGTGGACAGAAAATTCTTATTTTTTGGTAATTGTAAGCCCTTTGTAGTTTGAATGGTCTAATTCATTCTATTCTTTAATAATCATCCTTTATTTTGTACACTTATAAGATATCTGTTTGCTGAGCATTAGAGTCTAATACTCAATTCAGTTCTCTTTGAGATAATCTAAATGAAATTACACATAACTCGTCTCACACTGATGTTTCTGCTGTCCTTAAGAAAAGTCAGACCTTAGTATTTTATTCTCATGCTTGCATTCCTGTTCTTTACTTTGAAGAAATTGGGTAAGTCACAAACATTATTAAAGTACTTGCAGAATGATCTCAACGAGGTACTGAAACCATTGTGAAAGTGATTAAGGGTATCACCTGCCAAGAGCAGGAGCTAAGACATTTGGTGGAATCAAACTGAATAGTCAAAGACACAGTGAGCATTTAATAGAAAGTATTAAATTTCCAGTTATTAGAAAAGGCTAATTATGTTTAGACAGTGAAACCCACTGAGGTTGATTACGTGTAGAGAGCAGTTGATAGGAGAAACGAAATACCTTGTCAGTGTCTTCCCTCGGTGACCATGTCAGGTTGGAGGTTTTTCTCTATGCTATAAACTACATATGCAGTCATGACCCAGGAATTAGAAAACATAGGGAAAGAGGGATATGAAATCAATGAGAAAAGAACTAGATCTATGATCATAAATTGTGATGTATTCTGTGAAAGGTAAGGGGCATCTATGATTTAGGCTGAGGATACTTATGTGACTTTATAAAAGCAGTATTACACAGTGCTGTAGAACATACCCTCTGAGGTCTACTGTGGCTTTGGTTCTCTTCCAAATTTTGTGACAGTGAATAAATGATCTAATTTCTTATGCATCATCTTGTCATCCATATAATAAACATAATGTAGGATTTGTTTCCTCACAGCATAAGCATTCTTCTTTCATGTGATTTTTAAAGAACTAATATGTAAATGTGTATCAATTTCTTAAAGCAGTGACTGAGAAGAGAGTATTATTCTTAACAAATATTAGTTATTTTAATTTGAATGACCTGAGATGGCCTCTACAATAGATTGAGATACAGTTTTTGATGACAATTCTAGAAATACTGTTTTATTAATCTGTATTTATCCTGATGAAGTCCACAAAGTGAAAAAAAAGCTTTACACCCAATATTCCTTTTTTTATTATAGAGAAACATCACTTTACTATATGACTAGTCAATGATCCAGAGGAAGTTTAAATGAGGATCTTATTGATTTATCTAGTTAAATATTTGTCATCATGAGGATGAAACCTAGGGCCTCGCATGTGTTAGGCAAGCACTCTTATCATGGAGCTACATCTCCAGACAAGATCATTTTATTTTCAATTGTTACTAGTGAGTCTCACTGAGAAAACTGATTATATCCACTTTTTGGCGCATGAGTATTTCCTTGTTAATACAGGATAGAATGATTCTTATGATTCCATTTTACTTAAAATAGATAATTATTCTCCAAAGGACTGATTGATTTCTCCTCTTTAATTTGCATCATGAAACTGTAACTCACATGGAAAGTGTCTACTTTTGAAAGTGTGCACAAAATATAAAATTTCAAGAGCCCTTCCCAAAGTAACTGTTAAGAGGCATTGGGATGCATTCCTTTGAAATTCACTGTAAGTCAGAGTGGGATTCAAGGTGCTGGGCAATTGGAATAACTTTATTTAGCCTTTCTGCAGCTGAGAATCTTTGTGTACTGCTGGCCTCAGGTGAGTTTTTATTATCATCTCCCACTCTGCACACTGGTATAATTAAAAGATCAATTTTCTCCCCTGGTGAACTTTCTTCTGGAACAGCCGTTCGTCTGGCAGATCTTCCTGGTGCTTGCACTGGAGAGACATGAGGCCTTTAGAGTGGCTTGCTTCAGTTTACACACCACAGCCTCCTTCGCTGGAGGGACCCTGAGTGCCCAAGAAGGGTCCTCCGCTTTTGTGAAGGTCCTCTCACCAGTCCAGGGAGCAGTCATTACAAGTCACCCAGAGAACCACTGACCATGTTTATTTTCAGTCTACTTATGATTCCTTTCCCTTTGCGGGTCTCAGAATGTGTGTGTTTGTTCTCTTGGGTTTTCATCCTACATCCTTTAAGCTTCCGCACCCACTAGGGCTTGTATAGGGGTCCTGCACAAAGTGATTATTTTCAGTGTATTTGTGGTTGGTTTATTTATTTACTTATTTATTTATGTCAACTGCAAAACAAATTTCAGTCTTCCAATGGAAAGTGCTTAGCAACATCAGAGAAAAATGAAGAAAAGACACATATTGTATGTGATTTCTAGAAAAAAGAAGCCTCCTGCTAGTACTTGTCACTGGAGAAGGTGCACACACAGCATGTGCCACGAGGACAGTGACTTAAACACAATCGTGCTTAACGAACTCTCTTTGGATTGCATGGGGCACTTTCTTCAGCAAGACTCAAAAAGGGGTTTGTTGATAACAGTATTGTTTGTACTTTTAATGGTAGTGATTAACTAATGGGAAAAATAAACAACAGAATTGAAATTGACATTGATCATAGGTTATATTTATGATCTTTATCATTCCATCTAACTTTCCTTTCCTTTCTCTTCCTTCTTTTTTCTTTGTATTGAGAATTGTCTTTTCAGATCAGTAACTAAGATGTGATTTACAAAGAGGAAATGTCAACAAATGTCAAAGTCCTGACCAGAGACATTACTTTGGTGAACACTAAGACAGAGAAGTACCAGGATGTGCAGTACCGGGACCCAGTGGGGAACGGACTATGTCATGCAACATGAAAAGCTAGGTCTGAAGGCTCTGGGGCAGGCAGCCTGGAGGTATTGCCCTTGAATTCAGACAAGATGGTTGAGGATGGTGTTGTAGTTTGGGTTATGCAAGAGGAAAAATACAGTACAGTGCACTTAATCATAAGATAATTTTATAATAGTCAACCAAAGAGTCGTATACATAGAGAGTGCAGGAAATCTGTCCATACACTAAAGACTAAAGAATCCAGTGAGGGCCTGGATCCCATGGAAATGTCTTCACGAGTCCAGCTGAAGACCTAGAGCCCATAATAATGCCTCTTATGGGCCCAAATGGAGGCCAAGGGCCCACAACAATGTCTCATGCAGGGATATTTCATGGATCTGTGCTGGCCCAAAGGTCAATGGTGGATGCTAGAATGTCTGTGCCAGCAGGATGAAGGATCTGTGCTAGCAGGGTGAGGAATCTGCACTGGAGCCCGGAAGCAGCACTCAAAGTAAGAATCAAAGCTCCTCCAAAAGTTACCACAGCATCTTCCACAACAAGTGAGGTCCTGAGCTCCTCTGACAATAAGAACAGCTGACTTCCTATCAGGAAAGCCAGAGCAACAAGATTTTCCAGCAGATTGAACAGCATACCATGAAGCAATGCTCAGAGTGAGGACCAGAGCTCCCCCAAAGTGAACTATAGCTATTCTCAGTGGTAACAAGGTTGTGCTTCTTTGAAGATGAGAACAGCTGAGTTTATCAGGAAAGCCAGCATGATGAGCTCCTCTAAGAAAACCAACAGCTCCCTACAGCTTCCCAATAGCTTCTAGACTTCCTCTCCAGTTATGCCTTTTATGTTTCTTGTAACAGTTCTCAGACTGGCTTCCCACACCCAGCACCATGCTAGTTCAATTCATCTGGGTGTGACAAGTTGACTACCAGTTGTTAATGCACCACAGATGGAAGCACACTTTCTATTTACACAGCCCAGGAGGACACACGGAATAATAGCGACTTGTTGAGTACAATAGAAGGAAAAAATGAGAGGGGCAAAATTTTAGAGGCTATTTTCAAGAAACTGATTGCCAGGATAGGCCATGAAATGTAACATCTGTAAGGTGAAACGAGGGCATAATGGGGTAAGCAAGCAGGTGGCCGAATCCATGAATTGTAAACTGTACATCCATGAGATCTCAGGAATTAGACTGAACTGAAAGACAGAGAATGATGGTAAAAGATGGGGATGACTGAAACTAAGATGATAGTAAGTATTTAGAAATATGTAATCAAAGCCTTAGTGTATAACTAAGGGTCTGAATGAAGGAGAATGCTAATGAAAGTACTGAAGGAGATTAAATATAAATAAATCATAGGGCTCATTTAAATGTATATTAAAATTATCAAGACTGAGGAGGACATTACCTAGAAAATTGACAGGGTGACAGAGGTTGAATCTTCAAAGTGTTATGGTTTTAACTGAATGTTTCCATAAATTCTTATGTTCTCCAAGATTGGGTTTTTGTCCCATTGACAAAAAAGTAACTAAAACATACTTTGGTACCAAGAGTGGGGTTGTTACTGTAATACTACCTGACCAGTTGCTTCAGAAGCCTTTGGAGGAGTCTAGAATGTTTGGAGATGCTAGCTATAGAAGCCCTAGAATGCTATAAATTGAGCTTAGTGGGAGTTTCTGGTTGCAGCTCTAATAATCACAATACTGATTAAAAGGCAAATAGTGAAGGCCAAGATCAGAAGGTTTCAGTAAGGAATAAGGACATCACTTGCAGTGGGACTCTAAGCAGGTGTGTTATATTCTGGGGGAAAAATGTCTACATTTTGCTCATCTCCTGAAACTGCAGAAGACTGAGATTAAGGGCAATGGACTAATCAGTCTGATGGAGAAAATTTCAATACCCTAATATTCAGACTGTCACATGGATCATGCCGGCAGCCAATAGCAAGATTTCCACTGAAAAGCAGAGAAAAAACTCTAAAATTTTCATGTTCACTACAAAGGGAGTGCCTACAAATGTGTGGCCAAAAACAGCTTGATTGCTTAAAAGATTAGCATTAAAAAGAAGCAACGTGCTTCTTGCAGGAGAATGGCAAAGATGCCTTGAGGATATGCAAGGAATCAATAAGTTGCCACCCTTCTAAGACCAAAATGTGCAAGAGTGAAACTGCTTGAGAAGATAGCCCCAGGGTATGCTAACTGAGAAAGGTCAAGAGGCCACCTAGAAAACTGATTCTTTATGATTCAATTCACCATGCTTGTTTATTCAGGTCTACAAAGACAATTTCAGCCATAATCCAAGGGTCCTGACTACTGTTCAAGATGGCAACAGACTTTGGAGTCATCCACGTCTTGGTGGTCTCCTTGGCATGCAGAAAGAAAGATTTATCACTCGTGGAAGCTTCCACGCAGATTTATGGAAAAGACCTGGAGGCCAGGTCCAGTGCCCCTGCAAGGGCGATGTGTGAAGCTGCGAGAATGAGGCCGAAAGAGCTGTGAAGAATCTAGATGGTTCCAGATGCCAGAATCACGGACATTTGGCTGAGCAAAGAAGTGGGCAGTGAGCAAAGCCTTCAAAGAGAGTTCATGGGTCTTCAGCAGGCAAACTCGTATGAGCCAGGCATCTTATCAAAACTGGCTTCAAGTCGTGGCCACAGAGCTCTCCGAGTTAACTTTTGCCCCGCTGGGGGGTATTTGTTTGGCTGCTCTCCTTTCTACCCACCTGTTTTCCCTTTTGAAGTGGTAATGTTTACCCTGTGTATGACAATGTTTCTTCTCTTCTTTCTTCTTTTTTTTTTAGGAGTTTGCAACTAAGAATTTGTTTCAGAGGATACTTCTGTCTTGGAATTTTCATGAATTTTGGAATCTAAGTCTGCGACAACTCACAGAAATTGACCAAAGGCATTTTGCATAGAGGTGCACAGGAGCCTTTCCTGGGGCCAGGTGTGTAATATTACAGTTTGCATCTGCATGTTCCCTACAGCCTTGTGTGGTCAGGTGGCGCTTGTGGAAAGCTATCGAATTATTGGTACACTGGTGGTGGCTTAGCATTGGGAGGCGGGGCTTGCTCAGAAGCGGTAGGTCCCCGGGGACCTGAGCGGGATGAGGCTTGGGCGTCCCTCCTTGGCTCTCTCCTTATTCTTCTGCCGCCACTGCGCCTCCCGCTGTGCTGTCTACAGACTTGGAACCAACTTAACAGGGTCCGTAAATGTGGGCCAAGGTCAACCTCTCCTCCTTTCAGTTGTGGGTGTCAGCTTTTGTCCTTGTGATGCGGAAGTGACTAGACAAAAACATGGTACGAGTTTATGTATAACTACAACGAGATGGGATGAACGGTGTCTTGCTGTGTTGTGAGTTTCTACAATGTAACGCACACTAGATGATTTATAAAAAAACAGAAATTTATTTCCCACAGAGTTAAAGGATAAGAAATTTAAGATCAAGGCAACCAGGTAATTCAACGACATAAGTTTCTGTTTCTGTTCATAGGATGATGGCATATTGCTGTGCCCTCCTATATTGGTCTGTTTTGCATCACTCTAATAGAATACTTGGAGAAGTAACATTATAAAAAAATGTTTGCATTGGCTCACAGTTCAACTCCAAGGTTAAAGACAGGAATCTTTTCACAACCTTTCTGCTAGCACAGAGAACAGGTAACTAAATGTTGCTATTATTTAGACTTGGAGTCTTGCCTAAATCTCAATATTTTTAAATGCCTTAGTTCCTAGTTTTAGTCCCCTGAGTGATCACAGAAGCTCTAAGGGTTATGACTTGTGGGAAATTTTTAGTCATTGCATACATGCACCACAAGGTCTTCTTGGGGACCCTAGTCTGTTACTCTGAATTTTGCTTCTCAACCTGAAAATGAATAGTTCCATACACGTCTGCTGCACTCTATCATCACAGGTCTAAAGCTATGAGACTGTTATGGCTTATGTCAAACACTCGTGTACTCGTAGGTGGAGCTTTTCAGAGATGCCTGGATCATGCTGTATAATCCTGGAATTAAGGGTGTGTGGTTTTCAACTAATTAATCACTGATTAATTTAGCGTAGTTGTAGGAGTGGATAATAGAAGCCCCACAGTATGTGTTGGTGGTACCACCCAAAAGGCTGGTAGCTTATATGGGGTAAAAGGGAAAGGGGGGCTTGATGCTGCTGCTTTCTGCTGGCACCTCCTGCCTGCCCTGCCATGGACTATTTCTTTTCTGCGATGCCCTTCTGCCATTCCACCTTGCCTTAGAATCAGTCAGCTATGGACTGAAACCTCTGCAAACCGTGAGCCAAAATAAACCTTTCCTCCTTTAACTTTGGGTATTGGATGTTTTGTCTTAGCAACAAGAAAAGTGACTAAAATAGAGAGTGATAAATTGTGCATGGAGATATCCCAAGTGATGATTCAAAAGAAGTATGTTCTCTTAGTAACTTGATTATCATAGGTATTTTTTGTGACACAAAGCCAACTAACACAAACAATGAGAGACAGATAACATGTGAGTACATGTGTCTGCATCTCTCATCTTAAAAATCCAAGTATTTAATCCTGCAGACTCCATGCTGATAACTTTATTCCAAATTGGCTTCCAAAGACCCCACCTCTAAACATCATAATTGGATTAACTTTTCACTCTCTTAATACTTCACAATGAGATTAAATTTCAACTCAGGAACACATAGGAATCACATATAAATGGCATCAAAGCCATATCACATATCACCTTAGTGTGGCATAACAGTCAAACAAGCTTTCTTAAACCTATTTTATTAAGGTCACTAGCCACATTTATCAGGCATCCTTCTCATGTGAATTAACCACTTCTACTCTTTCACTTTCCATCACAGACCCATTGGTCTCTTGATATGGACTTGCATGGGACACAGCAGTGAACTCCAGACCTTGGACTGAAACATTCAGCCTCCAGTGTGCAGATACCCTCTGCACATTTCTTCATTCAACTCTGTGCTCACCATGACAAGCCAATCTTTTAATTTCTTCTATATTCATATATTATGGTATTTTTTCCAACCACGGATCATAGCCATGATTCAGAATAAACCTTCCCTTTCAGTTTTGGGTGTCAGGTGTTATGTTCCAGTGATAAGAGCGTGATCAAGAAAGGGGAAAACTCAAACACTGGTATCATAGCATCTGAGGAAGCAGATGGATGAGATCTGGGTGCAATGACTACCCAAGTCATAGTAGAATCCATTTTATGGAAAAGAAGGCCAACAGCAGTTGCTTGAGAGAACTTCAGGGCATGCAGCATGCTCAGGTAAGTGGGCTTGGATTCTTACACTGATATTTTAGAAAAATATAATGTTACAGACATAGGTTGGATTAGTTGCACAAAGAGCTCATGATGCCCTGGCTGGGCTAAATTTTAAATTAGACAAAGGCAGATCAAGAGACATTGGAAGCTGAGGGCATAAGAAAGCTCTGAGAACTGTCCTCAGAAAAACTGTGAAGAGCAGAGTGCTTTCCACTCACCCTCATATGAGTTTTCTGAACTTCTTTGTGCTTATCTCACACAGCAGGTTTGAAATGCACCAATCTAGCAGTGGCGTGCCAGGATGAGGGCGCACATCATCCAGGCCCATGTGGATGCTACGCAGAGCCAGATAGTGTTAATTCACTTGAATTCATTATTAACCAATTCAAATCAGTCTCCAAGCCTTTTACAGTACTTGAGACTGTTGCATCTCTTTCCAGTTTGCCATTTCCTCTGTATTAACATTCAGACCACTCTCATCTGTTACTGGTATTATTACAAACTTGCAGCTGTATCCAAATCTATCTCTCTGTCTTTCCTCTTCAAATCTCTGATCCTTTTTCATTACCTGTAGTCAAAGCCATAGTTGTAAAGTACAAAACCGACGCTATGATTTCCCAACTTAATATACTTAATGGCTTTCTAATGCTTCCAGGGTGAAGTGTAGCCTCTTGTCTCTGCTTCCAGTGCCTCTTGATGTGGTCCGTCTTGTAGGCTTCTCCTCACCTATACTTTTTCCCACCACTCACCTGACTCAGACAACCACGATGAGCAGCAGATCTCTCCCAATACATCCTCACCTGTGAATCACTTCCCGTGTTTGCCTCATCCCGGAAACTTGTAACCTTTACTTATTCCGTGAGTCTCAGCCTACATACCAGTTTCTCTGTGAAGCTCTCTCTGATAAAATATGGAACAGCTCCCCTCTGACCCCAGAGTCCTCTATAATTACTTAAATTATAGTACTTATCAGTTAGGCTGAAAATGGTCTGTGTATCTATCTCCTCCACCAGGCCAAATTCCATGGCAGACGCTACTGGTTTCCCCTCACCATTGACTTCAGTATAGTATGCGGCACACATTACAAGACCAGCGCGCAACAGCATCAGTGAGGAGGAAGTTATTTAGTGAAGATAACGAACCACCTCTGTGAGGATGTGCTCCTATGTAAAAGCCTCCTGGACACTTCTAGAGTGGCTTACAAATAGAAAAGGTTATAGTCCTTTATCTTGACACAAAGGGGTCTTTTAACATATTAAAGAAAATTTGTAAGACTGATACCATGAAAAATCCAGTTAAATAAGGGGGCAAGGGGTATTTGGGGCAAAGTGATGTCACGTAATGGAGTTAGGTCTTCTGATGTCTGACTTGTGCTTTAGTACAACTGCTACACTCTCGTAATGTGATTGCTGGTATGTATATATCACACCATCAGACAAATGTGTATATACGTTATCCCTGATGAAGGACGCAGGTTCACTTCTTTTCAAGTTCACTTCTTTTTCAGGTTCACTTCTTTTCTTTTTTCTACCCTTGAAAAGGGCTTAAAAGGGCCTGATTAAGAGATATAGAGAGGGAGCCCCTGTGCAGGTACCGCACTGCGCTCTCTTATATTCAAGGTGATCTGTTTTCCGATTGCATAGGGAAGACCTGTAGGGATGCTTAATTTGGACAGCTCGGATATCTTTTTCATTTATTCAAAAATAAATTTGAACCCTGTTATAGACTTTTTTGATACAGCAGTAAGATGAATTAGGTAACTTCTTCCAAGTACATATTAGGAGGGGAGGCAGGTACTGGACAAGCAAGTTTAAAGTGCCCATGGACGAAACGTAACACAGGGCTATAGAAGCACATACAGGGACTTGAAATGGCCTTGAGAATTGATGTGTGGGCTATGCCAGTGGAAAGGATGTGGGCTAACTAGTTAAAGACTGAAATTTATTCAGCAGATACTGTTTCCCTCAGGCTCCATGATGGACTCTTTACCCCTGCTGATGGGACTGTCTGTTGAATTGCCTTATGCTGCTGGCCCTGTGGTCACAGTCACTGAAATACTGGATCTTATTCATGCTAGAGTGGTGAGAGTTGCTGCAATATGGAACACTAAAAGCTCCAAACCATATTGTGCCTCAGAACAAAATCATTTCAGAGGTGAGTGTGGTAGAGATATCCTGTAAATTTATCTCTTGAGAGCTTGAGGCAAAATGAATGCAACCAGTCCAAGACCAGCCTGGGTTACATAGTGAATTCAAGACCAGCCTAAATTACATAGCAAAGTGCTACCTCAAAAAATAAACCAACAAAAGATCAACTAATGGAATTTGCTTTGCAAAGAGGAAGGCACTGCACACCTAAGTGCTAAAACCTGCATCGTGCCCTGATGCTACTACCTTTCTGCTGTCACTATCACTGCCTATTGTACAGAATTACTCCGTGCATGACCAGTGTCATAAAACTGCATGAAGGCATTTCTTCTAGCTTATTTGTTCCATTGGCCTTGCATCCCACAGTATTATGGGAAATATCCTCTAAATTCTTTTTCTTTTTGAATTTTGAATTTTACTAAGAAGAGCACTATCCTTCCACAGGGCTGTGAGAAGAGAGACGAGATGCCTGTATAGTAGGCATCATATAGTACCCAATGTTACCCTTTTTTCAAACATAGAACATTGTAGTTGGACCAATCTTTTGAAAATGATACCCTTCACTCAGGATATGAAAGTATATTCACTTTAGAAAAGATCATACTAAGTTATGTGTCATACATGGAAAATTCTTGGTGTCCATAATTGTCATAAAAATAACCAAAAGTATTAATAAAAGACAAGTTGTTATTGCATAGTATTGTGATTTATAGATGTTATGGTTTATGTCTGTGTATCTCCCTAAAGCCTCATACTCACTTAGGTGGGACTCTTGAAAGGGAATTGAATCATGGGAGCACTATAACTAAATGTGATGTTATGAGGTGCGGCCTGACTAGAAGATGTAGGTCCCTGGGGGCATGACCTGGAAGGGTATATCTCCCATTTCAACTCCCTGCATCTCTTTCTGCTTTTAGGCTTCCATAACACAAGCAGCTTTCCCTCCATTATGCCTCTCTGCCATGGTGTGTTCTGCATTACAGCCAGGAAACCATGGACTAATGATATGATTCATACTGAAGCTGTCCTCCTTTAAACTGTGAACACAAGGTGTTTACTTCAGTCATAACAAAACAACTAAAATGGATCTTGGTACCAGGAGTTAGGTTATCACTATAATAGCACCTTACAGTGTGGTTCAGAAGCCTTTAAAACTGGTCTTTGGACAGAGTTTGGAAAGGCTTGGAGATGCAAGCTAGAGAATCACTAGAATACTATAAGCCAATCTTGATTGAACATTCTGGTTGATTCTCAGCAGACCAGAATGCTGATAAAAAGTCAGTCAGAAACACCAGGCTCGGAAGGTTTCACTTGGGAAAAAGAACTCAATTGCTGCTTGGACTCCAGGACATGTGTTATATTCTGGGAGAGGTTGTGTCTACATTTTACTCATTTGCTGAGATGTTCCAACAGACTGAGATTAAGTTGGTTTACTCATTAATGTAGCAGAGAAAATTTCAAAGAAGCCTAATATTCAGACTGTAGCATAGACAGCTTACAGATTTTAGTGATATTTTACTGAAAAACAGTAGAAAAAGCTTATTTAAGAAATTTTCATTTTCACTAGAAGGAAATTGCCTACAAATTTAGGACTCAAGAAAGAGTGGTTGCTGGAAAGATAACACACTAAAGGCAAATACTTTTCTTTAGGAAAATATAATGGATTCCTTAAGGACATATGACAAATCAGCAAGATGCCCCCTTTAAAAAGTCAGCAACGGAGAAATTAAATTTTGCTTTGAGAAGACACCTCCAGGGTGCTCTACTTGAGAGTGGTTATCAGGCCAGCTAGAGGATTGTTCTTGGTGATTCAGTTCACTGTGCTCAGTCATCCAGGCACATAGAGGTCTTCTCAGCCTTAATCTGAGGAACCTGGCTACTGCTCAAGTTGACAGCAGAAGTTGGAGTCTTTCACATCTTACTAATTGTACTTGGATTCAGGATGCCAGATTTACAGGCTCACGGAGGCTCCACTCAGATTGCAGAAGAAGGCCTGGGAGGACTGGAACACACTTGCTCATGAGGCGGCAATGTGGGGAGCTGTGAGAGTGAAGTGCGAGGCGCAAGTGAGACTCCAGGAAATCGAAGACACCAGGTACGTGGAATATTAGCTGAGGAAAGCAGCAGCAGTCAGTGAGCAGTCGCACTGAGAAAGGCCACAGAGCTGAGGCAGACCTGGTATAATGGCTGGGTTGTCCAAACTCTTTGTAGTTCACATTTTATTTTATTTTATTATTTTATTTTTATTTTATTTTACTTTAAAGAGAATTAAAAAACAAAAGAGTACACAGTTTCAAATAAGATGATAGGAAATCCACAATAGTTGTTATATTGCATATGGTTATCTTCAAAGTAGTTGTTCAGATTACCAGATATATATATATATATATATATATATATATATCCTTTCCTTCTTTCTTTTCTTGTTTCCCCCATTCCAGTTGCCCTTTCCTTTTGAGCAATTTGTTCAGTTTATTTTCCCTTCAGAATATCTATTGTACCTTTTAGATTTTATTTATGCTATCAGTTTCTTACACTAGTGAGACAATACAGTATTTACACATGTGGGTCTGATTTATTTCACTTATGAGCATGGTCTTTATTTGCATCCATTTACCTATAAAAGCCTCAAGTTTATCTTTATTTATAACTAATACTCCATTGTATAAAAATGCCACATCTTTTTTAACCATTCATCAATTGATGGACATTTGGATTGTTTCTGAGATTTAGCTATGACAAATGGTGCTGTTATAAAAACGGATCCACATATATCGCTGTGGTATGTTTTCAATTTTTCTGTAAAATTAATCAAAAGAGGAATAGCTGGGTTGAAAGGAACCTCTAATCCTATTTTTCTGAGGAATCTCCACACTGATTTCCACAGTGATTGCACCAGTCTACACTCTCACCAACAGTGGAGAACGATTTCTTTTTCCCCACAGCCTGTCCAGTAGTTGTTATTGTTTGATTTCTGGATGATAGCCATTCTTTCTGGGGTAAGATGTTATCTCAGTGTTGCTTTAGTTTACATCTCTTAAATGACCACTGATGTTGAACGTTTTTTATGTATTTATTCTCCATTAGTATTTCTTCATCTGAAAAGGGTGTATTCATTGCAGATGCCCATTTTTAATTGGGTCTATGAATTTTGGAAGCTCACATTTTTGCCCCAGATTCTGGACATGAAGCTACCAGATTTCACTTGCCCTGCTTGGTTTCACTCTTAATTTGGTCCCAATTTGTTTCCTCCCTCTACTTTTCCCTTTAAGAGTGGAAACTTTCACTCTGAGCCATTGTATGTGGGAAGGGTCTAAATTTCCTTTTGATTTTTATAGGGGCTCACAGGTAAGAATTTGTGTTCAATCTCAGAAGATAATTTGGACTCATAATTTTAGTGTGGCTGAAACTGTTAAGACTTTGGAGGCTTTTAGAGAATGACTAGATGTATTTTGCATAAATTGTTGCACATGTGTCTTTTCAGGGCCAAGACAGGGTGTTGTGATTTGCATGTAGGTGTCCCCTCAGCCCTCGTGTGCTCATGGTAAGACTTTTGAAGGGCGAGTGAATCATGTGGGTGCTGTAACTAGTGCAAGGTGAGGAGGCAGGGCCTGGTGGGGGAGGTGTGCCGCTGGGAGTGTGACCTCGTCGGTCATCTGCCTTCCTACCTCCTGCATTCACTCTCTGCTTCCTGGCTGCTGTGAGGTCAGCAGCTTTTCCTCCACTTTGCCCCTCTGCCATGACATTTCCTGCCTCTGATCCAGCCAACTACGGACTAATAGCATGAGCCAAAACGAGCCTCTTCTCATTGAAATTATGGATGTCAGGTTTTTCATCCCAGTGAGGAGAAAGTGACTAAGACAACAGATGCCTTAATCTGAATGTAGATAACAGACAAAGTATGAGTCTGAAGATTTTTAAATAATCAAACAACCAAAGCCATACATTTAGATTATAAAGTATCATTCGGGAGACAAAGTACATTTCTACTTTACTTATAGCATATTTAGCCTATATGTTCAGAAAACATCGATGAATTATTTTAAAGAGATTTTCATGTACATGTCAGCTTAAAACATCTGAAGGTAAAGTAATTATTATCTTTTTCTAGTAGTGCTGGGGATTGTAATTGCTCTACCACTGAGCTGTATTTCTAGACCCAATGTAACTATTCAAAAACAATTGGATCTTACTGACTCATTGGAAATTTTGTTATTCAAATCTGAAATGAAATGAAAATCCACTGCCTAAATCTATTTATCCATAAATTTGTGCATTCATTAGTGTCTAATAAGACTTCCTCTTGGAAAATAAAATGAGTCATTATTACATTTGCCCCTTTTAACGATTACCTTTCATGCTACCTATATTAACTAGTCTTCCTCTTCCTGGGATCACAAATACAACACTGACTACTTAGCAGAGGAAGCAGTTGATCTGGTCCATGGCTCCACTTCGAGCCAGGCACATCCCAGGGTAGAAACGCGCTGAGAGGGTGCAGAAGAACAAAGCTGCCTGACTGATGGCAGTGGGGATGCAAACTGGGGGGCAGTGCTGAAGCGCAGGTACTGACTCAGCCTTCGGAGGCCACACCTCTGTCACCCTCCCGGACTCCTCCAGAGTGTGCTTCGCTAATCACCACATGGGCTTTCAAACTTGTTGAGTAGACAAATCACCTTCATAGTGACATTATCACTCCTAAATGGTAGCATCTTTCTGATAAAAAGTCTTTTCATGGAAGGAAGCATGTATTAGGAGCAGAAGAAACATTCCTGACCCAGACCTCTATTCAGTGGAAGCTCAGGCTGAAAGAATCAGAGCAGCACCGAGAGACTGAGGTGACACTCCCAGGCCCCTGAGCTTCACACTTCTAAAGTTTCAGTTTGCTGAATTCATAATCTACCTGCCCACTGGTGAGCTCAGCAGACCACAGCAATGGCATACAGACTCACCCCCAAGCTCCCTGGGATCCCCTTGTGGACAGTCCACGTGCTGCTTCCTTGAAGGACAGCCATACCCACTCAGTTCCACCCCTACTTAACTTGAAGGAAACCCTAGGTCTCTTAGAGCCAAGCCACACCAGCTGTCCCTTTCAGGATTATTAGAAATGGCCCCGACCCAATGATTGAGGTCAAGTCTTTCTTCTTCCTTTTTTCATACAGAGGCCACTATTCGGCAAACTGTATCAACTGGTTTTTATTAAAGGTAAGCAATGCACAAGCTGAGAAATTGCTCTAGGGACTGACCCTGTATCTCACAAACCTATGCATGTCCAACGTGGTTGAGCCACAACCCCAAAGCTGTTTGACTTGCCCTATTGAGATCTCATTTGGCCTGTTATAAGATTTTTTGGGGTGACTAAGCCCTGGCCATAAACCAGAGGATTGGAGGAGAAATATTTACCAAAGTACCCTACCTCCAAATCCTACCTAAAATACTACCAAATTTCATCTCAAGTCATTTCTGTTCTTTGCTTAATAAATTTCCCTTAATATTTTAGATATTTTTCTGGTAGCATTTTCATATTGACAATCAACTTTCCATTCTTAACAATTTGACTTGTGATCTTTGTCTTATTTAAAGAAATTAGTACAAAACCAAAAACCTACATTTTGACATCATCTGAAATTTTTGCCTTTTTTTTGGTTAAGTAATATATTAAGTGCCACTAGGAAAAATAATAATATGATTCATGAAGTGACCATGAATTTATAGTGAAGGCATTGATTCAGTCTCCTTAGTTTGTTTGAGACTCGAGCTATGAGGCAGCAAATAAAAGAAAAATTATAGTTGATTTCATTCAGAAATGAACTGTTTTTGTTTCTTGCTGTGCATGGCCCTGAACCCAGGGATTCAAGGTTCTGGCAAACACTTTACCACCTTGATATTTTCTGTCTACATCATAGATTTTACTGTTAAACCATTCAGCGTGGCTTGAGGAGGAAGTGAGTGCACCCAGCTTGAGGCCAGAGGAGTCTGACGGTGTGATCATAACTGGAGGTGGCCTCGCCCCCTGAGTTTGGAGGGAAATTTTTAAGGAAAGCAAATGCAGTAATAAACTGGGCAAATATCCCAGGATATCTCTTTCATTAGTACATCAGCCTTCATGGGAAAATAATGAACATCTATTTTAATGACTACTTGCTGATGATGGTTCTAACTGAAACGACATTCCAGAAAATGATTTGGTAGCAAGTGAGAGCTCATCTTGTAAGGAGAGGAAATGTTTTATGTCTTGGTTATGACTAATTACAACCCAGTTAAATTCTCTTTAGCCTTATGATAAATCTTATGATAAATGGTGGGTTCTGAAGTATTATTATATTAATCATAGATTTCCTGAGAAAGAGACCCAGTAGTACAGATAATCGATAAGTAAATAGACACATGAAACAAAGATAGAAACAGAGAGACATATTTGTTTGAAGACACTGGGTTGTACAATTGTATGGTGCCTATAACTGGAAAGCCTGAAATCTGCAGCACAGGTTGGCAGTTTCTGACAAGGGATAACATTGCAGTTTTGGGGTGAAAGGCTGAAAACACCAAGTTAGTGACCACAGCCCCCAAGTTTCCCTGTTCTGTATTTCTGTCTTCCTGATAACTGCATGAAGTTTCACTAGGGAATGAGTGATTTTCTTCTTGTGGTTTTATTTTCTAGTCTTTCAATGTTGAGTCTCTGCTTTTGTTTTATTTGTTTGCTTTTAAGGAGTGGCCAAGGAGACACTAATATGCTTATGTGTGTGAGTTTGTCACTGCTAGTTAGGCTGTGTCCTCACGACCTAATTAAAAAATATCTGTGGCACAAGTGAAGCACATTTCCATCTGATTCTGGTTGGGTCATGGAGATGTGGGTACTACAGACATTCCTCATTTAATAACTGCTTTCCATTCCTGTGACTATGTTGTTAATTGGTCACTAAATGAAGAACTGTGCATATTATGTACATTACAATATTTAGAACAAAGCAGTGGTCAAAACAAACTCCAACTTGATAACTTTGCCTCTACTTGCATAACTCTTACATGCAGTATTGTAATCTATAATAGAACATAAATCTATGGTCCTGTACTGTACAGCCCAACCAGCAAAAAGACAGGACTATAGAAATAAGGTATACTGTGCAAAACAGTCACTGAGACTCCTTTTACAATATTTATGGAACTGTACAAAAAATAGGTTGTAAGTCCGAGAAGTGTGTCATAATTCCCAGTGGTCACTAAACAGGTGGGTCATTAAACAAAGAACATCCGCATGTCCTGTCCTGACTCCTCCCTCTCTGGCACTTTCCTGCTCCGCTTCCTGCCGGCATGAGCTGAGTAGCTGTGTCCTGCCCTGCTCTTCTGCTGCAGTGTCTCTGCCAGGAAGTTCTCCGATGTGGACTGAATCCACTCAAATCATGAGTCAACTTAGGCCTTTCTTCCTATGAATCGTGGGTGTTAGACCTTGTGCTCCAGCAATAAGCCAGCTGACTGTTACAGGGCTTTTAGATAATTCATTTAAAAATTCCAACTATTGCATTTCATCATGTGAAAACTTTTCCAGTAGATTCATAACAAGTTATTCGTATCATTATAGTGTTTGTAACAATGGAAAAGAAAGAAGTTGTTTTAGGAATAAATTATATAATCCTTTACACTGTTAAGTATCTGAGTCAATGCAACAGTCAATTTCATTCCTCAAACTTGCAGGGAATGTTGAGTCCATATAGGTCAATATTAATGAAATTACAATGGCAAAGGAAAATGAAAGGCCCAACCTTTTGTGAGACTATTGGAAAAATGCTAAACCTATTATGAAGAAGTTGAGTGTAGCAAGCTATCAAAATAGGGTGACAGAATAATTCAGATATAAAGAGAATTTAGAGCAATTAAAATTGAGGAATTAGTAGATGGTAACAGATTGATTTGAAATTAAAAGGTTAAACAAAAACTAGTTTATAAACTCCATTGCATTAATTTAGAAACATAAATTAGCCTCAATTTTAAGACATCTTAACATATTTGGCACTATTTCTTGTGATTGTGATAATCATTGGATATTAGGTGCTGAATATGAACTTGTAATCATCTCTAAATTATACGTAAATTAGTATTTCATCAATATATAAAGTGCTCTAATCTATAGAGTGCCATCTTTCAGACCTGCTGCAGCAAGTGAATAAAGTCTTGTGACGTTCTAAAGCTTTCATTATTTTACATTGTAAGAAGAGCGTGCTTCCATTTGTGTCACTACTCTGGAGAAATGCGTGTACTGAACCCTCAAACCAGCTAGACTGTGTAACCCAGCATGAGTGCTGCATACTCACGCTGCATGCCAATAAGCTCCAGGATCGAGATGTGGAAAGGTTCAAACTAATTAAACGATTTATTTGCGAAAATACTTCACTAAAGTAGGTTTCATTGATTCTATTGATTTAAGATTTCTGGAAACTTCATCTAGTACATCCCTTCTCTGTGCTTCAGAAGAATGCTAAACAAAAGAAAATTTGAAAACACCCAGACTGATTTTATGTCTAGTCTAAGGTTGATCAAGCTCTATGGGCAGAAAACCAGGTTGTGCATTTAATAAGCTATAAACACAGCACATATGAGTAGAACTTGCTGTACTAATCAAATAAAAGACATAAAATGTTAATGAAACATTTAATGGTCTACATAATCATGATTGTACTGCATCGTAATTAGGTATAAAATTGTAAGCAACCTACATGAAAGTCAATGATCACAATGCTTTCTGTGATGATTTGGCTTCACCTCATGTCTTAAAGTCTCTTTTCGTAGTGAAATGGCAGGAGTCTATTCAAGCCCTGTTGGACATGCTGATCATTTCATAAATGGAAAAACAATTCATGGTCTAGATAAGCAGAAGATACTGAAAGAATATGTGAGAAAAGATTTAAGGGAAGTATTCTACAATGTATTAGTACAGATGAATAAAGTTACTTAAATAAAAAATACAGTCATCAACTTCTGATTTTCAAATAACTTTTAAGCATTATTATCTTCTTAGTTCTTTTCCAAAGTACCAGGTATGATTGAAAAATACAGTGAATGTACAAATAAAACCTATTATAGCAACATGCACATTGCCATCAATCCCTGTGAAACTCCTTCCTCTCATTCCAAATGCACTTATCCCATGGCTCAGGCATTATCTGAAATAGTTCTGGAAGTTTCCTTTCATGTCTTTATTTGCAATGTTGTGGTTGCCTCCGTTTAATTCAAAACAGTTACCTTCTGTGATCATTTTGACTTTGAGGCAGAAGCAGGAGTCACACAGGACCACAACCAGGGAATAAGGTGGGTGAACACACTTCGCTGTGAAGATTTTGCTGGCTTCCCTGGGGCTGTCAGCAGCACGAGCATCTGGCTGGCAAGCACAAAGACTTGAGTTTAATTCCTGGCAACAAGGAATAAAAAAGAGGACACTATGCTAAATGAAATAATTTAGGCACAAAAAAGGCAAATATTTTACCATCTCATTTATACGTGGAATCTTAAAATGCTGAATTCTTAGAGTGGAACTGTGGCGCTCACAGTTTGGGGTAGGAATGGAAGTCTCTTGCAAAAAAGACGTTCAACAGGAATATATATTTAACTATTTTCACCAGAAAGGAAAAGCATATGGGGCAATGGATATGGCAATGGGCTTGGTTATTCATCCCCATATATACCTGTATATCTCTATCTCGATATCTACCTATCTATGAGTGTCTGTATCTGTATGTGCATCTGTGTCATCTACATTTTTATCTATATCTATATTTATGTTTCTATATATTTTTAACAGTACTGGGTATCAAACTCAAGGTTTCTTTGCATTCTAGGCCAACAATCTACCACTGAGCTATACTTCTTGGCCCATTTCTTGAAATAATTTTGGACTTCACATGTATATACAATGATAATTTTTAAATTAAAATAAGACAAACACTGAAATATTTAAAAAGTAAATTATATGTACTATTGTTTTAATGTATGCATGTTAAATTTGCATAAATCAGACTATACTAGAAATCTGATGGTTATTCATGCCTTTGTTTAAAATTGATAGTGTATAACAAAGATTTATCAAACACCTATATATTTCAGGCAATTCATAGATTTTCCCATCATATTTTACCTGATATCACTTCTATAAATTCCCGATTTAAACGTTATTTAAATTATTTTCAAATCCTTAATGTTAGAGAACAATAAAAAATATTTAGCCTTTATTTGTGTAGTGTTTGCTCTACTAGGAGTGAATCTCTTGAGTGATAAATCTAGGTAATGTTGTTCCACTACTGTGCAAGGCAGCTGCACCAGCCATGGTACCTCTGAAAGTGCCTAAGCCTGCCTGGCGCCACAACACTGGATACTACACAATTTTCTAATGCTTTTATAAAATAATATTTTCGAAATGGTATTCACAATCATTTAAATTTAATTTCTGTCTTTGTAATGTGGTTGAACATTTTCATACATTTGGGTTCCCCTTTGGTCTCCGTTAATATCCATATTAGACTTGCTGTCTCTTTAATTCAGCTAGATTCCTTTAAATAGATATTTTAAGTTGTATTCATTAATCTTTATTTAAAATTCTCTAATAACTTGCCAGCTTGCCAATTGTCTATGGAATGTTTCCATAGCCTTCAAAAGTCTTTCTTTTCTGCTTTTCACTTCTCCAGATTCTTATCTTTTGTTAAAACCTAACTAAAATGCACTGTTTCTCTTTAAACATGTCTTACTACTTACCTACTATGAACATGCCTGTTATTTGTCCTGTATGTAACACCATCATGTGTCACAACGTATTTCTGAGATACTAGATGTATGTCTACATGGTTTCCTACTTTCCATTTCATTGGACTGAGTACTTTATGGTATCACTGTGCCTGACAGGGTGTTTTAGAAATAGATGTCTATTTGCTATATATATTTGCTGAAGTCCTTTAAATATGATTGCCATATGTGTTAGATAACTCATTTGCCAGTGCATTTTATTTGCTGATAAAATCTGAACAAGGTTTTATTATTGTTTCCCAATAAATGTAGCAATAAAAGCTAATAGAAAAGGCTAAGCAAATCCTCTTGTCAATAAAGTTTGCATACTTATGTTGAACATATCAGAACGTCCTTGCACTTACTACACCAAAAATATTGATGTATCATGGCCTTTTATTTCGATTGCTTAATAGCTGCTTAGCTCAAATTATCTATAAACAATGCAGTTAATTTAATGGGGAAAAGACTCATAATACAATGACATATATATAAATTATTTCCTGATAGACACATGCCCAGTGCATTACAGTGATTCTTTAAGCAGTTTTCATAGTGTTCAAATGATCACTGTTGTATAGCTCTTCTCTCTACTGGGTATCCTAATCAAACAAATATTGTTCTGGAGATTTTGAAGTGAGAAAAACTTTAATATTGCCCTAATTGAACCAGTGACTGCTGAAAAACAGGCTGCAAGCTAAGAATGAAAACAGAAATGGAATCTATTTAACCTGCCAACTCCATTGCAATGTTCTAATCCTGGGATCTGAAAATAAGAAAAAATCTTGCATAAAGCACTGGAAATGAATCCATATGGAGTATTAGTTTTCTTTCCTAATCCACAACTTGACTGTGGTTAAGGCTCTTAACTAATGGAGGAAATAAGGAAAAGTTGGCCGGAAATGATAGACAGAATATATGCTTCCCCTGAGAGAACGTCCCATGCTCCTGCCAGTAAGCAAGACTGCACAGTCGCCTGATATGTCTGTGTCAGCCAAGACTTTCACAGCAGAAAGGGGCTGATATGTTCTATCTTAATAATATTTACTCAAATACATTTAGACTAGAAGAGTGTTTAATTGTTATTTATCCATGCTAAAGCTAACAATTTAGTAAAACTTGAAAAACAAGACACCTTAGGGTCTACATTACAAGACAATATAAAATTAGCTTAAATTTAATATACTTTTGAACTAAATAATATTTAATATCCACATATAAATATAACTAAAATTTCTTTTCAAACCACCTACACATGTATACAGACGTGCCTTGTTCAACAATCGAGTTCCATTTCTGCTAACAGGTCATTAAATGAATTGGTCCCTAAATGAGTAGTTGTACATATTATGTACATCACAATATTCACGTCAAGCAATGGTCAAAGGAAACTACAACTTGATGACTTTTATATGCATAATTCTGATATGCAGTACTGAAACATATAAAACTGTCATCCGAATCTGAAATTGTGTATTGTACACTCCAATCTGCAAAAATTATAGCACTATATAATCATGATGTATTGTGTGAAAAAGACATTGAGGCTCCTAAAACAAGGTGTACAGAACTGTACAAAAGAAAAGAAGATGAACTGTAAGTTCAGGTAATGGGTGCTAAGTCCCAACAGCGCATCTGGGTGCTAAACCTGAGCAGTCTTTGCACAGGTAGGTCACTAAGAAGCATGGTCTGCACACAAATGCATTTTGAAGCAAATTTGCCACTCACAGGCAGTATCAGCCGTCTGTATCTTCCAGGCTGGGACAAGAGCAAAGACAGCTCTCTCATCCTAATATACAACACTGGTAAGGCAGCAATTTTCTATGAGTGGATGTGTACAGTGCTTTTTCAATTATCAAAGCCAATGAGGTGTTTTTCTCTTAAATATCGAGTGACAAATGTCTCTGTGTAAGTATGATACATTTAAAATGTATTAACTTCCTTATCTCACCCCTCAAATCAATACTCTTGTTTTAAAAATACCTTATTTTTGCAAAGAACTACTAATTTCACCAGCACAAATATTTACATAGTTTCATCTTGAAGAGTTACAGCTTTATACTTCTGGGAGATTAATTTAAAGCTGAACTCAAGGGTACAAATAATTTTCTACTTCTCTCAGTGCAGAACTATCAGAGACATTTACCTCAGGACCTGTCTCTCTGCAGCACAAGAGGTTTTCTAGAAAACCTCAAAATACATAAATGGATTGCAGGTCCAGCCACAGAGTTGTCCTTAAAATATATCTTTGTTAAGCAGCTTCATCCAAATTTATCTTTTTACATATTTATCAATGATCTTTAACAATCTTTCTACTCAATTTTCTTCCCTATTTTCAATTTCTTCAGTGAAGGTTGGAAATGTCTAACGGATAATTAAGAATTTATATAAATTCAAACAAAATATAAATGGAGTAGCATCTAATTTATATGAGCTCTACAATCTTAATTATAAATTGCCTCTCCAGTGACTCTCAAAAGCATGAATAAGTTTTGTCTTCTTTAAAAATAAACTGTTTTGAACTCTCATAATACTTGAATATTACAAATAATCTACAAAGGTATAATTCTCAAAAAGAATCTACTTCTTGCCATGTTTAGATCCATTTTTTGAAAAACATTTAGAGAGCAAATAAAATTTTGTACCTTTATTCTTTTGTAATATTTCTGTCTCCAGCTACTTTTCTGTCATGGCAGAAAGCCTTCCAAAATAGAATTTTTATTTTCCACACAAAACATTTCATAGAGTTGGTGTATCTCAGTGAATTAATTCATCTCCTTGGTTTGAGTCATTTACTTTATTACCAGCATTTGTTTATTTATATCCACTGTTTTCTTATTTTCCTTAAAATGGGAAAGGAAGTGCTAGGACCAAGGTTATGAACTTTTCATTTTTTGTTTTGTTTTTGAAAAAGTATTGTCAAACTATGTTCTATAAAGAATATAACCATGTACTTGCACCAATAAAATATGCAGGTAGTCATGTTATAAGACTTTTGTAACACTCAATATCATAGGAATAATCATTATTTTATGTCCGCATTATAAATGCCTGTATCTCATTATTTACTTTTTCTTCATTTAATTATAGCTGATATCCACTGTCTTATATGTTTAAAGAATGTTTATTTCTTGTAACCTAATTAATAAACTTCTGGAATTTATACATATAGTTCAAATTATGAAACTGCTTGCAAATGCTTATAGAAAAGTATAGTTTATTATGTTACTAAACCTCTCCAACTATAGGTTATACTTGTCTTTGCTTAACACACATACATGTGAAAAAGTTGTGCACATGAAATTGAGAGTAGCGTGTTAGTATTAACGTATCAGTGCAGAGGGGTGTGGGGATACAGCGAATATAACTTTGGGGCCAAGGAACCAAACACTGTGATCACCAAAGTGGACGCACGAGAAGGTGCTTCTTCCAGCTTCATGAGCGCAGTAACCATGGCTGGAATTCAGCATCTTTGCTCTGTCTTTCTGTGTCTGGATCTCTCATGAAGCGTGGAATCTTTCTGAACCAGCCTTCTTGATAGAGAAAATGGGTCGTGGCACTTTGGGCCAAATGAAGAAGGGATCCAGGCCAGGCAAGAGAATCAATGATTTGGAAAGAAATTTTTAGCTTTAATGGAAACCTGTTTCTAGTTTTCTCTGCCTGTCTTTCCTGGCCCATAGAGTAGATATAGGGACATCACTTCCTTTATAATGTTACTGAATCACTATGGGAAATGCATATTTGCACTGTGGCAACTGGAGAGAGACTTGCTGAAGCCACTCAGGATGCCAAAGTGGGAATAGCGACAGAGTTGGAGCAGCAGGGCCTAAGGGGAAATTGCTATGATCATTTAAGAAATAAGGAGACTCCTTCTGAAAACAGCTTAACATGTTTCTGCATGTCTAACTGCTGCTGTTACTAATCAATGAATTCTTTTTATTGTTAAGTGAATGTTGCCTGGGCCATTTTATTCCAAAATAATCCTAGCTGCTTCTCACAAGCGTAGGGTCCCATTAATAATGTGCTTAGTACAAGCGTAGGGTCCCATTAATAATGTGCTTAGTGCCAAGCAGCAACAAATTGCTGAATCCCACCTAAGTTATTCCAGTCATGGACTCAAGTCAGCTGGAAGAGTGTTCTCTAGACAGAAGAGAGCATGGCACCTTGAGGTGTCTTGGAAAAGATGGCCCCGTAATTCAGTATCTGCTTTATTATTATAGCTGCCAGACATTCATTGGTGGCCCATTGGTAAATCATTTTACTAACTTCCAGAAAGTGCGTAGGAAGTAAGTGTGTAGGAAGTGTGCCTTTTAGTGTCTGAAATGCTGGAAAACATTTAGCTCAGCATATAGGTAAGAGCTTAAGCCCTACTATTCTGCCTTGATGGATGGTACCTATGTCCTAGACGCTGAGGACCCCAATCCAGGAGGAAACAGTGGGAAACCTGTTTGATGTGAATGGTACTGACAGCAGAATTACACAGAGGATCAAAGGAACACATACAAACTCACAATACATGATTGATCACAGCCTTACGTCTCCACTGAGGAAAGCTTCAGTTGTCATATTACACAGAGGTCAGGGTTAAGGCTGATTTTCAAATCTTTCTGATGATGGTAATGCCAAAGGGATTGAAAAATCATCTTATCTAAGAACTTGGAAAGAAAACGCATAGTCTATTTGTGCAGGGAAATCAACATGAGAGTAAAAGGGATTTCAAATTCCACTTCAGCCTTGCAGGTCCGCCAAGTGCGTCACTGATACCCAGGGCACATGACTGTGCTCATTCACTGTTTGGGCATGAGAAAGAAGCGTCCGCCTGTCTCATGCTTCTTTACTGTACTGTAGAATTTCCGTCGCCTCCACAGCGCTGACCTTTAGGAAAATGGAAAGCAATCTCACACATTTAGATTTCCATTTAAGCTGGCCTATCTTTGCATGTACTCCTATTTAGGCAGTGGAATGTCCTTGCATTTTTCTGATATATCAGAGACAAGCTTGATTTTACTTTCTGTGCAGTGAATCTAAGGAAAAATACAGGGTTGCAATTTATGATTCCAAAAAACAAGATAAATCCATCTCACATAAAGGAACAGTGTCATAGACTGCAATTTATGTCTCAATGCAAATGTCATTTCCCTGCTTACCATCGGAGCTTTAAACTCAGCCTTTGAAGAAAGCACTCTGTTCCTGTTATTACAAGCTGCGTCCCTGACAGCCCTCACGTTAATAACACCAGAGTGCTTGCCTTACCGCCTCCCTCAAAGAGCTTATTCTATCATCGTCTATCCTGTCTTCGCCCGCTCTCCAACACAACACATTCTAATGAGACTTAGAAAAGTTTAACTTTCTAGACATGGAAGAACTCCCTTGTACTGGCTTTGCTGACAACACGCCCCAGAATTCACTTGGAAAGTGAAGTCTGTACACACTGACCATGTTCCTTCAAGGCGGGGAAGTGGATAGGAGTTTCCTCTTCGCAGACACCAAGGGGAGGCCGAGCACAGAAGAGCCAGGGTGGGCTCTCACACGGGATTAGCTAGAGAAAGGGCTATACATCTCATAGTCCACATGGGTAGGTGCTGGGAAGGAAATAAGTGCATGGAACCGGCCTGCTCTGTCCTGTTACTGTCGGGACGAGAAGCTTTATTTTCCTCAGAAACCTGAATTATCATGTGAAGTGAAAGATGATGGGAGATTGTCAGTGAAATGGCTTTTTCTTTGTTGATATGACTATACAGGCCTTTCTCTTTTGGGATGTTAGATGGCATGTTGAGCCATGGTCTGTAAAAGCTTTCTACTACCACTTTTCTGGAAGCTTGAGCTGCAAATATATTGTGGAAATAAAGGAGGAAATCTGATCTACCCAGGTTAAAATTTAAAAATAAAGAAGCCACAAAGCTTATGCTCTCATAGATTATTAGACTCACAATCAATAGTGATCAAAAGCTGCTGGCACAGGTAAGACATCCGTAGATGCTTTGCACTTTTACATTTATCTTCTTTAGTGAGGAAAATTGTACGTTCTTGTTAGCAATTTGTGCTTAATTTCTTTCTAATTATTTGCCAAAGCTTCCTCTTGGTTCAGTAGGTTTACCTGTTATGTGACAGTGCACCACTAACCCGGGGGAGACCATTGCAGCTGCTAGAAGGAATGTGTAGAGAAATTAGAGAAACAGGAGGGGCTGGGAAAAGTGAGGGAGAGTTCATATTTGCAGATTCTTTTAGTTAACCAAGTACACTTGAGAATCATGAATTAGAGTATTCTGAGGCTTCTAAAAGACAAGAAAGTTATTACAAACATAAGTCCAGCTCTGCAATCCATAAGATGCTGACGTGCCAGTAGAACAAGTGTTCCCTAGCCCAGAAAGCCCTCTGAATGCTCAAGTAGTGCTCAGGTCAACTGGAATTTTAGAAGGGCAAGAAGGCCTGGAACAACAGTCAAAAGAATTTGATAGGATTTAGGACAAACACAGAATACTCACGAAGTGTGATATGGTAAGAATAAGGTTAGGAAGGGCAAAGCCGAGTTTAGAGTCCCCAAACTCCTCTTCCAGAACGTTACCATCTGGGTGTGGTGACCTGATGCTCTACAGGGATATTACCATTTCCAGTGACACAGATCTACTGATCTTTCTCTTTCACTGTGTTCTCATTTCCTTCAGGGAAAGAAATGTGTCTTTATGTCTCCTAATTTTAGCAGATTACTAGTTTTAAAGGGGGAAGTTGATGCATTTTGATAAATAAGTGATATAGTATTTCATACACATTATTACAAGGGTAGCAATCAAAAAGGCTGGCCTTATAAAGCCATATATTAAATAAAGGAATTGACTTGCTGCTCGTTAGAAACAACAAGTACCAATCTGTTGCATTTTGTGCTTTATTTTTTGTCAAAAAAATCTGAAATAAAAGAAGATAAATTAAACCTAAGTAAATTGGGCTGAATACTTAAAAGGAGTAAAGCTGGGAGCAGGATGTGACCTGAACTAAAAGACTTGAGGCTTAAGTTGCCCAAACAACTTGAAGTGTTTTCTATTTGACAAAATGTTATTCCTTATGTAGGACTGCCATAGAGCTTCCATGGCATAAAGGCTGATCTTGAGAAGCAGTGAGTTTCCTGCCTGTGTAGCATTTTAGGTAAAGACTGGACACTGCCTCAGTGGGGACAGAGCAGAGGACAGGCACCTTCGGGCCAACTGGACTTCAGCTCTCAGGTTCCAGGTACGTAAGAACCTCAAACTCATGCTCAGAGTTTGGGCTAATTCTTTCCGTCGTTTTAAGAAATTCATTCTCTCCTCTTGTTAATCCCTTTGGCTTTTAGGGTCATTTTAGTAATATATAAATGTGAATGGCTGTTGCTTTTCCAGTAGTTGTGCTTCAACAAAGTACTATGAACTCCGAGTCAAATTTAGTACAAAATAGTAATTATGGGCATAAACTATACTTCCTACATTGTTTGATTTCATCTTTGTTTTATTTTGCCTATAATTGTGTAATTTTGAATAAGTTGCATAGATTTCTAAATTACAGTTTACTCATCTATAAAGTAAAAATAACATTTTCCTCATAGGGTTGCTATGAGAACTAAATGCAATAGTCCATGAAGAAGTGACTAGCAAACATCATGGTACATGATAATTGCCTCAATAAATGTTAGGGTCTAATTGCTATGTGTTTAATTTTCCTGACCCTCAGATTTTTCAACTGTGAAATAGAGGACAGAAGAATCAACTCACAGAATTATAATTAAGATTTAGAGGAAACAGGAAAACATGTGAGGCAGTGCCTGACTCACACAGCTCGTGGTAGCCAGGCCCTTTTGAAGGTCTTTAGAGCTGTTTGCAGGCTTGCCACATTCACCTGACATTATGTGCGCTCCTGTTAGTCTGTTCCAACATGCATCTGAATGTCAAACCAGACGTTTCTTGGCTTAAAACAGTGATTTTTAATGTTCTTGTAGGAGCTTCAAATCTGTGAGAAGCTACTGAAAGACCGTTCTTTCTAGTAACATAGGCAGGTGGATCTCTGCACAAATTTTACACCCAATTTCACGAGTTTATAGACACCTGCAGTCAGTTCATGGCATGCGGACTCCACATGGAACACCTTCATCTATAGAGTATTTCAGCCAGGCAAGAAGAACCACAAATAATTCAAGTGGGATCATCCATTGCCATTGCTGTCTGCCTCTGTGCATGTCGATCGTGCATTCACTTGAGTGACTGCTGCCTAATTTCAGAGCTTCCCGAGAGCTCACACATAATTTTTCCTTTAGAGCATGACTAATACATTGAGGTTCACACATGGATACCTTCATAAATACTAATTGACATTAAAATAAGATGAGGAAAACTTCACTCTGAGAACTACCATCTGGGTTTTTAAGAAATTAAATCAAAATATCAACCTGTTTAAGTAAGGGGTTATAGAAACTGTAAGAGAGGTCAGGAGTTCAAAATTAATAAACATAGAAAATAAGCATGTAAATATACGTTCAGTTAACAGCTTACCTAACTCAAAGCAACAAGATGCAATTTTCCACTTCTTGGCTCTGTGGTTTGATTGAGTCACTCTTTAAACTTCTCACTTCTTCACTGTCAATGGTCTAATTGCGCAAGCTAAGCTCTCAGAAACTGTTTAAAGATTTGGACAAAAGTGTGAAAGTTTTTACACTCCCAGGCATTTCTCCCATTACAAAAGGTAATAGGCTTTTTAAGCATTCAATATCCTTCTCAAATCATTGATTTTAAAAGTACTATGAGAAGATATATAATTTCTGACAAAAACAATAGACGAGAGACACAGAATAAATGTATTCACAGCTGTTCAAATGGTAAGCGTAACTCTTCTAACACTGCTTCCCAGATGAATACAATGTGGAGCCAAAGTTCACTTTTCTCTCAGTGTCTTGAATGTTGTACACGTTAATATCACACCACAGTTTCAGAAGCTGTACGTCGTTACCCATTGTCTGGCCAAGTATCATAAAATTCCAATGTCTTATTTTAGAACATACCCCTCTGAATATGTTCAACACATCAGTGCCCAGGTATTTGTAAAGAAGTGTGCCATTAACTGCTTTTAAGATAACTTCAAGAAAACAATTATGCTTAATACCCTTTATTAACTTTTCTTTCCTAATACATTTGCAAGGCAAGATTTTAAAGTTTATAGCAAAGGAAATAAACATCTTGTAAAAGCATACGACCAGATTCTGAAGTAAAAATGGATTCAAGCGTTGGCCTCAGAATGTACTATTTCTGTAGCTTTCCAGAGCTGTGGTTCTGCCTCTAACATTTATCCCCTACCCCAAGAGCCAGAGAGCTAGACCAGGTCCATGGGGAGAGCAGAATCAGTTACTGGAAGACAGGATAAAGGAATTTATTTGATTAAACATAACACTAAATTAAATCTAAAGGGTGTGTGAAAATTGGGTGACAACAATTAGCTTTTGAGTAATTGAAATTATTTAAATAACTAGGTAAATTTAAATTTAAATGAGAATTTTATGTCTTGGCTATAATTCAGAAATTACTCTTATGCATACATTTATATTTCGGTATGACTTCAGAATTTGACACTTCTGTAATGAACTTAGATGATACTGATCAGAATTTTTTTTTCAAAAATGTCCCCTAAAGCCTTGCTACTCATAACAATACTGAGGATAAGAGTATTATATTAATATGGAATGCTTCAGAAATGCAGAGTCGTAGGCCCTTGGAGAAATTTAGAATCTTAGTATCCTGGAGATACTAAGTCTGAATCTGACTCTTAACATGGCTGTTTGAAAACTTGTGTCAATGAAATCAGAGAGTATAGTCTTAAAGATGGCATTCTGTCAATGTCATATTTTTATTATTTTTTGAAAGAGAAAAAAGACATTGAATTTCAAAGCAAGATAATAGGAAATTATTTTGCATATTGTTATCTTTAAAGTAGTTACTCAGATTACCAGACAAAAACATGCAAAACTGATCACACAATATTTATTTTCTTTCGGAAGAGATTCACCTATATTGAAAACTGTAATACAAAGTTCACATAAATGTAAAACATGACTGAAAAGAAATTGCATGGTTTTGTTAGCATGGAGCAGTAATGGCAAAACATTTAGAGCTTTCAGCAACAAACAGCGTGAGACAGCACATATCCCATCGCTTCTTCAGTACATTTTTCTCTAATTTTCTGGAAATTTTCAAAAGAAAAGATTTAAAATTATTCAACAAAATTCAGTTCCAAAGTATTATTCAGTTAAGATCTCCACTGAAAGTTTCAGATAAATTAATTATTAGGCACAGATAATGAACTTCCATGAGTTATTTCATGAAGAGGGTTTTTAAAATCAACATCTCACTGTTGAAAAGAATTTTTAGTTATTACACAATTCAGTTTATATAGTTTTAAAACTTTTCTGTTTAGAAAAAAATGTGTCTATTTTTCTCTTACAAATCTCTACTTGAGTTGGTAAAGCCCCTTTGAATTATAGAACATTTTTTATGCTTAGTGTTGGAAATATCGCATAAACTGTTTCTTTGGAATATCCTTTACCCTGAAATATTTCTCCCTAGAACCATAAGCAGTGAAACAGTATGGAAACATCTTAATGACACAATGTAAGAGTGAAACCCCAAATGCATGTATGAATCAGAAAACCTGCTGCCAAGTTAAAGGGTGGCTGCACCTGAGGCTTGTAATTAATGTGTGTTTGATGTTCAACAATTCATTTTGTCACTTTCGGGTTTCTTAGCAGGCAATGAATAACAGGAAAGAAAATCTTCAGAAGAAATTTACAAGAGAAAATCTCTAGTTTCAGAAAATACTGTCATTTCTCCCCCTGTGAGTTGAAAATGTATATCATTATTAGATTTCTGCACATGGAAGAACTCATTTCAGCATGCTGATTTTCCTCAATACAGCTGTTACTTTAAGTAGAATATCTTGGTAGGTGCCTGTGTGCCTTGGAACACATGCAAGATCTGCTCTGTTCTGGGGCTTGTAGTTTTGGAAACCTTTGTTGTATGTGGCACAGGGAAGAAATGAAGAGGCACTATGAAACGAAAGGCAAAACAAAACAATGCTCATTTTGCTATGTATATAGGAAAGATACATAGAGAAATACATATATTTTCAGGTAATGTTTGTAGCTTGTGAGGGATTTCTTATCATTATTGCATTTGGCAATAAGAGTGGATAAGATGAGTTAATTAAGACTTCCAAACGATATACAACTTCACCAAGTTGGCAACAGTTACTGGAATTGGAATATGGAATTGCAACTCAGGTCTTCTCATTGAAAATTTTTGTGCTGAAGATGCTAATAGTAATTCTAAAAATTATAAAAAGTCCTGAATTAAAATATATAATAATTATTGTAACTGAATCTGTGTGCAACACACAGCTCAATGCTGTAATTGACTGAGTTAATCCTTATACTAATCCTGCACGTGAAATCTGTATTACAAATATGTAAAGCAAGACAGACAGGTTACATAATTTTCTTTTAGTTATTTAGCTTGAAAATGGTAGCGTCAACATGTGAACTCAAGTCACCCACCCTAGTCTCTGTTTTAATGTCTCACAAATTCAGTGTTTCATAGAAATCCTTAGCCCAGTGCTGGACACATTGTTAAATTTCCCAGGTAACTGCTCACAAGTACTAACTACTCACAAGTACTCTAACACAACAGATTGTGGCTAGACAGATAATTTATTAATGTTTAATATTTCACATATAATTTATACATATATATGGAATATCCTCATATCAGAACTAAACAAACTCAAGAGAATAATAAATCTGTGTTGAATACAGAGAGTCCAAGACTTGCAGTGTTTGGACTTGAATTTTCTACAGTATACTGGTATGAAAGTGATATCCATTCAATGGAAAGCAGACTTTGACTTTGAACTTTTTCCAGGATAGGTAGTACAAGACTCCCTTTGACACTGGGCAGTTGAAATGGCCTGCAGTTCCAAGTCAGTCATCAGATGCAAAAGCTAACCACCTCTTCTCTGACATGTGCTGTGTTGCTGAGCCGTGATGTCTTGCGGGTTAGATACATTAAATACATTTTCATTTATGATGGCATAATCACATCACAATCAAGGAGCCTCCCTACCTTCAAAACAGACTACGTTCTTTAGGTATCAAGATCACAGGCAGTAGCAGCCATGTACATTGGAATATTTTTGCCTTTGAAAAGCAGTGGTGTTCCTGAGAATGAAGAGTTCAAAAATACAACTTGTTAATACATTTGTGTCAATTTTAGATATTCACTATCAAAATGTTAAGTATCTTTAGTGTCCAACCATTACATTTCAAGAAACTTGGACTCAGAAATTTCAATCACTTGCTTCCACTCACAGTAAATGACAAAGCTCTGTGTCTATTCAGTACAGTCCTGAGGCCCAGGGGAGAGTTTCAGGGCAAGGGCGGCTTAACACCCGTCTCTGTGTATTGGTGGTGCGATGGCAATGCCCAAGACGGTGAGCTTTTCTCACAGTTCCGGGAACCGGAGAGTTCAAGACTAATGTGCCACGCTTAGGTGACAGCAGGGCTTGTTTCCTGGGCTTGGGCGTGGCAGATTGTGGAAGTGCAAGAAGGCCTGGTCATTGGCTCCAGCCCTTGAACACAATGCGGATCTAATCCTTGATCATCTTGTAAAGAACTCGTCTCTTAATGCTGTCCCATCGGAATTGAAGTCTGGCTCAGTAAATCTGAGGAGCCCTTGCCTCACTCGGTAACATTTCCTTTCAGATTCCTCATGTAGGAGAGAGAGGTTCATTACGAGTTGCCCAGGAAGCAGTGAGTGGCTGTGGTGTGTTCTCAGGGCCAAAGGTCCCTCTACAAAAAACACCTACTTTGTACCCTGGTTTCTCACCTTTGGGAGAAATGCAACATCTCACGCACATTTGCTAAAATTTCTCCGTGAGTTTTCTGGTATCTTCACACATTTGGGAAAGTGATGTCAGTAAATTATATAGACTTTAAATTTTTATCTCATAGATAATTGTCTAGAATGTTGAGTCAAATATTACTTTTGAAAGTAATATTTTTACTTACCAAGCCTTTTACTAAAATTTACTTTTACTAAAACTTAGTAAAAGTTTTACTTACTAAACCTTTTTGTTTTCTTATTTCTATTTTCATATTTTTTGTAAATAAAATTATAGGGACCCACAGACTTTTAATGAGCTTTGTGGCTGGAAATTGTGTCCAGTGTTTTAGACATTTGGGATAATGAACAGTAGGATATTCTGTGAAGGACAAAAATTTCAAGACAAACATTTTTTCATAAAGCAAAACACAAAACAAAAATTCCTTACAACTGTACAGCATTATATAAAACACCACCCATTCCAGATGCATTTTCTTGATCCTGACGAAAAAATTGGCAGTGTTGAAAGATCAATTATTTCAGGGTTCCCCCACTCCTATGCCTCCCTCTTCCCCTCTTGTGCACCTCCTGCCTCTCCTCCTCCTTCAAGTGCTTTCAATAATTTGCATGTAGGACATGACTCAGGTGTTGAGTCTGTGACCTACAGATGTATTTTGGTTAATAAACAAAGTTTAGCATGCATGGTGCTCTTTAAAATGAAGTTTTTGCAGTCTTTGAAAGTTCAGAAATATTACATAATATTTAGGTAATGTTAAAATGTTCAATATTCCACCAGAAATTAAATAATGTAGCCAGCATTTTCTGCCTCAGCTTTGTCTTCTTTTAGAAATAGATAGTGGTGTTTATACACAATGGTGTCCTACCCTGTCATAAAGAAAGGTAAAGTTGTGCCATTTGTAGGAAAATGAATGTACTTTGAGACCATAAAGGTAAATGAAATCATGTTAGGTAATGTTCAGACACACAGCTTAAATATTACTTGGTTTCTTTTACATGAAAAACCCAAAGTATAAATAAAAAGCAAAATAAAAGACAGATAATGGGAAGATAAATCTTTCTCAAATGTGAAGAGAATCAAGAGATGGGGGAAGGCATGAAAACAGAAATTAAGATGCGTTTTGTATGTTTAACAGATCAACACAAGGGATGTAAACATTGTGTACTAAAAACATGTGCTAATACAAATAAATAAATAAATAAATGGCATTGCCACTTGAATCAGAGTGGTAACAAGTGAATTCCCCTTTGGTTGACAAACTTCTACGTGATTAAATTTTGATTCCTCCTTGCAAAGCTGGAATGCCTGAAATCATCAGACCTGAAATTCTAAGTGCCAATCAGGAAAGAGTAAAATGCCACCTCCCTCCATTCCGGAGGGTTCGCGGGCTCAGTTTGCCATGGCCTTGGGCCGCTGCTCTATTCAAGGCAAACTGCAATTGCAGCTGCATGGAGCGAACACCTCTATCGACTGTTGGGGATGATTTGTATGAATTACTGGAAATATTTAAACTTGCTGTCACCTTTGGGATTCGCCAAGGGGGGTACGTTTTGCACCATGAATGTGAATCACCCGCCCCTCCACATCCTCAGAGGACGGGTTGCCACAACACTGGACATACCAAAACTGGAGAGTGTTCATGTCCCTTCTATAAAGTGGCAGGTTTGTATATATTCTACATACATTTTCACATACATTTAAAATCATCTCTGGTTAATTTGTAATACCTAATATAAGCGCTATGCAAATGCTATGCAAATAGTTGGTACACTAAAGCACAATGACAAAAAGGACCAGAAAAGGGACACCTATGTGTGTTCAGTATAGAGAGCAGCCTAGAGCAGACTACATGGTCGGCTTGAATCTGTGAATACAGAGCCCATGCCGAGGGCGGGCCGTCTTGAGAAGTGTCGTAAGTCCTCCATGTGGAAGAGACTGTCTCACCTCCACCATGCGTGTGATTTTGCTCCTCAGGGCCGCTGTAAGCGGAGCGTGGCAGGGCACTCAGCACACAGTGATGGCTGGCTCCCGGCTGCAGCTTGCGCATTTTGCTCTGTCCCTGAGCGTACTAAAGAGAACAGTAAGGAGTCATAGTTCCTTCCAGCCTAGCCCCGTATTCTGCTGCTTCTCCAGGGCTTGTCAACCGAGTCACTGTGGTGGTTCTAACCTGAAGTAACATTTTCCACAGGTCAGTGCAATCATCCTACTGTCTAGTGTCTTCATATTCCCTGAAAGGGAGGCTTGATCATGATCTTTGTGCATAGGGATCAGTTTTTAATGTTGTTTTAAAAATTTGAACTAAAGAATAAAATCCCCTGTATTCCTTACCTGTGCTAGTTTTCCCTAATGTTAACATCTTACATGACCATAATGCAATGGAGGTTGGGACAATAATGCCGGTTAACATCTTAAATGCTGCTGTAGTTTTGATCTTTATTGTTGTCAACAAGGTCTCAGTGTTTATGCATTGGCTCCAGGGCAGCCCTATGGGAGGTGAGGTCTGCGGAGCACCTCTGCGAGGGGAATGCAGGGCCTGGCCCTTCTTCCTGTATACCGTGTGCTCTCTATCACTGCCCCAGCACACACCAGAGTCCTCAAGGCTCTGTGCTCACTGACTCTACCATAGAACCTTAAAAGCAAAACAAATCTCATCTCCATAGAAAGCAATTTTTGTCATTAGAAATTTTAACACATAATCCTGTGAATTCTACCCTATTTACACCGATGTCCTTTCTTAAGTTACAAGATCTTATCTAAGGTCACACAGTCTTTATTTTTCCATAGTTTTCCCTGGCCTATAACAGTTTTTTTAATTTTAAAAGTATAAGAACAACAACATATTAACAAACAGACATCTATTTACAAAACAGCACAAGGAAAATACAAGAAATACTGAATTACAAGCAAGGTGACAGGAAATTGACAATGGTTGCTGTATTGCATGTTGATATCTTCAAAAGTGGTTACTCACAAAAACAAATATAGGCATGCAAGATTGATCAAATAATTAATCATTAATTGTTCTTTTCAATAAAGTGATAGAAGTCAGTAGTACTACGTTAGTTATTGCGTGTAACAGTCTCCTTGTCTTGCGGGACCCTCAGACTTCTGAAATTTACTGAACAAGTATTTTAAATCGTCTATTATCCTAGGCCGCCAGCACGCCTGTGTTCTTGTGTACATTAATTTGGGTATCCCCTTTCAAAATGTTTGGAGGAGACGTATTTCAGATTTTCAACTTGTGCTGCAGTATGGAAGAGTTGCATGTATATGAGGATGCGATCCAAGTCTGAACACAAATTCACTGTGTTTCATAGTGAAATAAAAGTAATTGTATGCAAAATTTTAATGCAGCACCTTTTTCATGGAGACCGAACACATGAAGTAGAGTGTAGAATATTTTACTTGTAGCATCAGTTGGTGTTCACAATTTTTCATATAGTAGAGTATTTCCAAGCTCAGCATTTTGAGTTATGGACATTCAACTTGAATGAGGTTCTACTGCTGGATTGTTTGCGCACTTTCACACAGGAGTGTCTAGCTGAGTGAGAGGTACAGTTGCAAAAATGAAGAGCAGACTTTTTTAGGGAAGCTAGTAAACCTAAATTAATTAACATTCCTAACCCCCACAAAAGGGATGCAAAATAGAATAGAGTAATAATGCTAAAAGGACAGATAAAATTACTCTATGATAATTATAACTGAGGAAAAAGATGAGTCGAATAAATAGGCAGCCAATGGATCAAATTAAAATATCTTTACATTCTCTACTGCAATGTTTACATGGCTGGTAAACAAGAAAGTTCTTATGCATATTGTGTGTGCCTGGAGAAAAGCAATTGCTCATGCAAAAGATACTTCTACTGAAATGTGGGAGGCTGGTGGTAAGGAGATTGGTTTTATAAACTTCCCTTCGGTCCTTCTCCTGATCTGCTTAAGGCATGAACTTAGCTAAAATAGCACAGTGTGCCTTTTATTTTCAACTTTTAAAGTTTGAGTTAGCTTTTCTGAAGTGGAAAGGACAATGCGATTAAAGTAAGAAATGTTCCACGACCATATAGGCATCAATGGGAAGGAGAAAAAGTTCTGGAAAACAGGGCTCCACACAGCTACCATGACTGTGAAGTGTGTTTCATCTGCCGCTCCAGCAGGAACAATCCTGTATGTCTGGGTCCAATGAGGATGGGAAAACATATGACACTAATACTTGGCCCTAGAAAAGTGAGACTAACCTTGCTAAGTTTCATTTTTAAAAAAAATAGACTTATTTTATGAAGGAGCCCATAATCATGCTCCTGACACTGTGGGAGAAAAGTCAATTCCCCCATAAACTCACTTTATTTTATCATTTGGAAATGCCCTTTGTAGAACAGGTGCTATTTAACGTAGGTACATGGGTTGTAATAGGAATGCAGTAATGATTCATTCCTGGCTTAAAGTACAAGTAAATAAAGTTGATTTTAACACAGTGTTTGTGAAGGAGAAGCAAATGCAGACTGGGCAAAATGAAAAGAGTGCAGCCATGTAAGCGCGTGTATTGAAAAAGCAATAACTTACGACTTACTGAGAGATTCTGCAGTCGCAGTACTACCCAAATCTTCTGGATGGAAGTGTTCTGAAGTCATAATGCTACCCAAGTTTATAGAGATCTAAATGGGTTTTATTGATTCTGTATATTTGCAAGTAGGAGACAGAGTGTGCCTGCTATCTGAGATGCAACTGGGTGGCTCCACTCAAGACAAAATTATACAGCACACAAAAGGACAGCTGCGGTTAAAACTAAATTCTCTTGATTTGGCCTTAAATTCTCTGAGGAATGTGACATAACCTCAAAGCATTTTATGACTGAGAAAACTCAAATGTAAGATGTAAAAGTGTTCTTGTCTATAAATGTTACGATTCAGACCTAAAATGTTCCTCAACAGTTTTATACGTTCAGAGATGGCTCTTGGAAAATGGAATATGTAACTTCATTAGTGAATTAATCCGGTGCTAAAGGCATAATTTGAAGGCATTATTGGAAGGTAAGAGAAACTTCAGAGATGGGGCCCAGTTAAAGGTCGTGGGTCATGAGATGCAACTTGTTCATAGGTCTGGTCTGTGGTCTTCTGCTGTTCACCGGCCTCAGCCTCTTTCCATCTGTCTTGCCCTGAGGTGCGGAGCCTGCTGTCTGCTTTCTCTCAGGCCACAGCCTTGAAGCCAGCCAGCCGTGGGATGGGACCTCTGAACCGCGAGCCGATGTGAACCCTCGTCCGGGAGGCCGTTGCTCAGAGAGTTGCCGCGGTAGCCGGGCTGACTGATACGTAAAGGTAAACACCGTCAGACAAAGAACAGTTCAGCACGTGGACTTGGCCGCACCTCACCCGAGTCTGCCGTTAGGACAAGCAGGTCCCATCTGCGCTACCTTCTTCCTTCTTAGCTTTGTACTTCCATCGACACGGTGTCTCTCTCTCTACGCACAGTGAGAAACAAAGGCCAAAGTATGATTCAATGTTACGGAAATTCAACCAGTATTTTCAATGTCAGAATTATCAGTCTGCCCAAGTTTAAAGTCAGGTTTCTAGTTGTGTTTTCTGTTGGTTTCGTCTAATATGAATTTAAGTCCAATTTCGTATACTCTAGCTCAGTAAATATACTGTCTCTTAAATACCTTCTTCAAGCAGTCCATACAGATAACGGTGACACGTCCTCTCCACACTTTGGACAGAATCTTAAACTTGGTTTTCTTTCCTGAAATGAAATCTATGCTTACAAGATCAAGTCTACAGTGGTTGGAAAAGAGGCGTACTCCAATTTAATAAAATTCCCTCATTGTCTGTTTCATTAATTTCCTATGAAAACGAAAAATCCATGTTATGACGGGAGAGCTCATAATTAGAGCTCTGGACTGAGGATTAAATATATCGTTTTCTAAATAGTATACTTTAACTGATTTCTAAACTACATCTAAAATATGCTTAATTAATGTCTCAATGTATTCTTGCCTCTCTGCTTCTAACTTTTATTAAATATTTCTGCCAACAAATTGCATTTTAAAATAAAAAATTCCATGGTCTTTATTTATACTTTCAGTTTCCCACACCAGCGAAACAATGCAAAATTTACACATATGTGTCTGATTATTTTCACTTAAGAGTGTGGTCTCAAGGGGTATCCATTTACATAAAAATGTCTCAAATTACCCTTCTATATGGAAGACTAATACTCCATTGTATAAAAAAATCTGCATCTTTATCCTTCATTGGCTGGTGGGCATTTGGGCTGTTTCCAAGATTTAGCTTTTACAAACTGTGCCGCTATGAACATGGGTGTGCATATATCAGTGTGGTATGATGTTTTTAATTATTTTGGGCCAAAACGAAGAAGGGGAGTAGCTGGAGCAAATGGAACCTCTGGTTCTAGGTTTTTGAGGAATCACCACACTGATTTCCACAGTGATTGCACCAGTCTACACTCTCACCAACAATGGAGAAGAGTTCCTTTTTCCCCATAACCCTCCCAGTGTTTGTTATTGGTTAATTTCTTGATGATAGCGATTCTTCCTGGGATAAGCTAGAATGTCAGTGTTTTTATAATTTGCATCTCTCAATTCACCAGTGATGTTGAACGTGTTTTCATATATTTATCTGTCATTTCTACTTCATCTAAGAAGTCCCTACTTGTTTCAGATGCCCATTTTTGGATTCTGTCTTTAAACTTGGGGGGTCTGATTTTTTTGAGTTCTGTATATATTCTAGATATCAGTCCTTTGTCTGAGAAATAACTAGCAAATTTTTTCCCCACTCTGTGGGTTGTCTGTTCACTCTGTGATTTCTTTTCCTGTGCAAAAGCTTTTTAATAAGATGAGAACCCAGTTATTGATTTTTTCTGATAGTTCCTGTGTGATCAGAGTTTTGTTCATGAAATCTTTGCCTACAGCTACGTCTTCAAGAGTTCTACCTATTCTATCTTTCAGAAGAATTAGTTTTTCTATTTTTATATTTAATGTATAATAGATTTTATGAGATAGCAAGAAAGTGTTCAAGAGGGAAGGAGAACTTAGGACATGGGAGGGGAAGGAAGAAAAGGAAAAGAAAAAAGTGAGAAAAGAATAAAATGGAATCAAAGCTTTTATAAATAAGGAGGGGAAGAGAGTTGAAGGGAGGGCAGGAGAATGGGGAGAAAAGAGGAATTAAGCTGCATCATCTACAGGAACAAACTCCCTATGATGAGTGTGATCACTATGTGTTTCTAAATTTCACCAATAATTGTAATTAATTAAAAAAGAGAGATGAAAATGGCAGCTTCTGGATGGAGAACCGTGTAGCCTAAAAAATCTTTTATTATTACCTAACCATTAAAACAATGTAAATAGATTACTTTGAGCCACAATAAAAATAATTTTAAAAACTAAAGAAGAAATATTATAAAAGACAACTAACGTAATTATCAGTTTTTGTAATTTTATTCTATATTTTGAATATCATAATTATATAAATTTTGAGGATAAGAATACTATATTGAAAATCCAGATGAAGACATTGAATAACTGGGCAGGAGCTCAAGAATTATCTTTCAAAATGCAACATTTTCTATTAACTTTAGAGTAGTGTGAATCAAGTAGGCTGAGCTTTGCTACAGGATGATGCCTACCATGAATAAAACCTGAGTGGAGATTACCTTGCAAAAGTAAGTTCTTCAACACATTAGGTTAGACTGTACATTACAACTTTACTAGGATTCTATTCTCTTTAAAATAGTATTCCTTCCTTTTCAATTTACAGCATCCCAAATAAACACATCATCTTAACAGAAAACTCCACCTCATACTGTATCAGGCACTAAGTTATCAAATGAAATTATGCTATACATTGAAATTAGGGTGGGAGGATTTGTGGAGAGAGAGGCAATATTGTGGAGTGCTGGTAAGTTATAAGAAGTGCTTGAAAATGAAAAGTTAAGATCTGTTATTTCAAGAAGGTCATGGTCCATGAAGGATCCAATTTATCAAGAATTTTAAGACAATTTCAAGTATAGAAGAAAAAGAGCCCATGCTACGTGGAATAGTTGGACAGCTTATAGGGAAGACATAAAAAATAGCATTGAAAAACTGACAGTGTGTGACAAAAATAGGAAGAAGAATTAAAAAGTTGTGTTTTAGAAGTTAGAGGAGCATCTCGTAAATACTGTGGTATTGTGCCTCAATGCAATTGATTTTTTGTTTTGACTTTTTCACAAAAAATTAAATTCAATTTGGCTTTGAAATAGTCTGTATTATACTAATGCAGTCAGTCAGCATGCTCTACAACACACTTATTAAACACAAAGTTTGCTGATTGATTTCACAGTTACACTTAAGATCAGCAGGAAAGTAATATTAGAATTTATCTCACATCCCTCTTATAATGCAGAATTGTTGCAAAGTCCACATGCTGCACCAAAATACATTTATAATGTTTATTGCTATTTTACACACAGCCTACAGTATTTTTACTTTTTAAACTTAATACTACCAAAAATTTTTATAGTTTGAATTTCTACCGTTTACAAATTTTATCACATGATTTATACATGAGACTCTCTTGCTTCATAATTAACATAGGGAAGTCCTGTTTTTCTATGTAGAAGTGGTTTAAGAAAGTGTTCTAGATAGGTATTTTAGAAGTAAATTAATGGACAATAAGTAAAAGACAATAATGGGAAGCAAGAAAATGAGCTCTGGAGACACAAGTCTTGGAGTCTACCACTTTGAACATTGATAAGATCACAAAGAGAAAGCTCAGAGAAAGAGAAACCACAGGGTAATTAAACAATTCCGCATAATCAGAAGGTTCCCCCAGCATCGGTGGTACTCCTACTAAAATAGACGAAGAGAACTGAGCAGGTGCAGTTGGAATATAGTTTTAATTTTATGTCAAGATACAGATATACAATAAGTGAATGGACCCTGAATTTAGAAAACACTTAGATTTAAGTCTCTGTACTTATGACTTTGAATAAACCTTCAAACTTCCTTGAGCATTAGATTTTTTATTTTACAAAATGGTGTTAGTCCTTCCTTAACAGATTTGTGGCACGATTAGGTTAAATAATTTTGTTTAATAAACACTGTAAAGTATGTGTCATTTTTGACACACCAGGCATATTTTTCCTTCTTGTGCTCAGGCATAGTGTAGAGATTTGAGTGAACAAAAGTTCTGCTCATCTGTGGTTAAACCTGTTCAGGGTAAGACAGTGTGGACTTTCAGAGTAAATAGTATTAGTCCTTGTTTAATGGGTGCTAACAGCACTGCTAATGAGTGCTAGCAGCAGCAAATGTTAATTTGGGGGCTCTGTCCAGCTTTCCCTTGCTGGTCTAGACCTAGTCTGGAGGAGCCGCCTAGGAAACCCCAATCTTTTGCCTCCTCTACTTCTGCCTAAAGCAGGACCAAGTACGCAGCCTATGTCTGAACTCTAAGGTACCAAGAACCACAAACTGAATGTATTTGGTCCAGAATCACCATCACCAGTGCGGAAACATGATGCAAGCTGAAAGGATTTGGCAAAACTGAAAGCACTCAATATGCATTTATTCCCTCTGACCCTGTTTAATAACATACCTTTTCAAAGTCCTGAAACTCCTCCTGGGTGCTCTTCTGAGCTGTGTTCATCTGTGTTTGATACCATGGCTCATATATGGCACTGTGCTCCAACATTCAAGACCTACTTAGCTGCTGTTATACATAAAAGAATCGCTTGGCACAATTCTACAAGCAAAACCACAGAATAGCAATCCTACATCTTGGAAGAAATAGTCATACTGTGGCCTCCCTGTTAGTATGGACCTCCTTATGTGGATTACAGGATGGGAAAAGACAAAAGAAAACATTTGACAGTGATGGGGAGGGCTGCAGGACCCCTACCAGGTGGGTGCTGGACTTCACTTTCCTGAGTTCTGTGAACTGATACAGAATTGGGGTCCTAGTGTAGTCCTGCCTTCCCTGGTTCCAGGTTCTATGGTATTTTGTAGCCAAATTTCTCCTAACAAGTTGAGATTTGTGCATCATAAGGAGGATGTTGTTGAAAAATATTTTCAAACCAATGCTATTAGCCCTTAAATTTGGGGTTGAAATCTTCATCGAGGAGACAGTCGGGGGAGAAAGATTCAACATTTTCAGTACAGTCCTTGGTAGTGTGAGGCTGTCCTGGGGTGTTGTAGCTTTTGAAAGATAATTTCCCAAGTCAGATTATGTGTTTCTGGGAAGAGCACAAAATTGTAGACAGAACTTAATTGTGAGTGGGAGAAGTAATGGAACCACTAGGCGGCTGGGTGGATGGAACCATGTGTCCCTGTCTCAGCACTAATAACTTTTATGCTTCTCCACTCTTTCTTTCCTGTTTGCGTGACTAAAATGCCTAGAATTCAGTTAAGGCTAATTGAGTTGAATCAGTTTCCTATCCAAATAATATTACAGTAAAGATGTCAGGTTAAAAAAAATATTAGAGCTGCCTTTTAAACCTCTATTTTAAGCCAAGGAGCAGCCTGATGAAATTTCTGTCTTTCTGCCTTCCCTCTGTGTTTGAGGAAGGAAACCATGCTTGGTAGAGACATGCACTCTTGCTGTACTCTCATCTGCTTCTGCGCACTGGCAAAAGACCTTGGAATTCTGTGTTCAAACCTTGGAACTCTTCCTGTCACTGTAGTGGCTGCCAGGTCTCAGCAGAGTCCAGGGAAGTGGAAGGGGCTCTGTGAAGCGGCCTGCTGAGGAGATGGCTAATTAATGAATGCACTTGAAAAAGTATTCATAATTAAAAGTTTTATTGAGAGTGCGATGAAATCATTCACAGATTCTCGGCTCCACAGCCCGCAGCAGGCACTGCTACTAAAAGAACAGGCTTTTAAACCAATGCTTAGGAGTATGCTCATAAATGTTCAATTTCCTGGTCACATATTTTTCTGTATTTTGAAAAATCAGCTGCTTCAGAAGCTGAGAGGACTAGCTTTTAGTTGTTTGATGTTTTCACGCATCTAAAATGAGCCCATTGGAAGTGGTATTTGTAGCAGAGTGAAGTTCTATGCAGGGTTTCCAGGTGTAGAGAGGCATGCTGTGGACTGCAGGACTCCAAGAAGCACTATTTCCATCAAAGAAGATACAACCACACTCCCTGGAGTTGAGAGGTGCAGCAGCTTTAGTTAGAGACCATTTCACTTGTACTAGCATGGGCCATTTTTCATTTGCTTTTCCTTCATTTTGAGGAATGAAGGAATGAAGACCACTTCTCGCTGGTGTGTTAGGAAGACACTGAAATCCAGACTTGGGCACCGGGGCTCATTCCTGTGCAAACAGCAGAACCGGGCTTTCTGCCCCATGCCTGACACAGACTCCTTCTCATTTGTACTTAACACACCTACAGTGGCCAGACAGGAAGAAGAGTCTCTGCTGTGGTAATTTACTCCTTGTACTAAGACAGTGCTCAGAGAAGCTGAGCATGAAGTTTTGGAGTTCTCTTCCTACACTGCAGGACGGCAAATTTTGTGAGGCACAGGAGTTTTCAAATTTGGAAAATTAGCCACAGTTGCTGCATGTCTAGATTGTTGCTTTTCTTGAGTGCTTGAAGACTTTAAAATTTCACTGTTGAAAGTTCAGTGTGGCTGACATACTCTTTAGTGTTTTTTATGAAAATCTAGGTTAATTTTAAATGATATACATTTTTGTGCATGTAATATATTTTTATATAACTTGGTAACCATCGGTGATTGTTTTGTAGGAAATTTATTTTTAGAATTTAGAAAGATGTTTGCATTTTATGCTATAAAATAATAAAGTCATTATGTTTCACAGGAATTCGGTAGGAAAATGTAAGTGATTGGCTTTGCTGGTGGCAGGCCATTTTGTAAATTCATTTGTAGATGGCTTAAACATGCAAATGCCTTTATACAAAAGCAAGAATCAATTTGAAGACCAAAGCTACCCTAAATAACTATGGTAGCATATACATATAAATTACATATTAATATTTTAATTCACTGTATTAATGTAATTAATACATACACAATTAAATGTATACAACTTATTAAAACATGTGTGTAGAATATATACATCTTTACCCCATATGTCTGCTTTAAGTATTTTGCTTTGTGCTCCTTTAGCATGCGAGCTCTTCTCCAAGTACATGTATTCTCTCATAAGCGCTCATGTTATCGTTTTCATTCCTTATAAGATCAGAGGCTCAAAGGGTGAAGGGGCTGATTCAGAAAGTATGATCATTGACTCTATCTGGATTAAATTTTCGCCTAGAATTACAAGCTGTTTGACTTTGAACAAGTTATTTAATATGATTATGTTTTGTTTTCCTCATCTTTAATTGGCAGATGTAACAATTGTAAGTATACCTTAATTTTGAGGTGAGAATATGAAATGGTTGATACACTGTGTCAATTTGAAAAATCTTGAAGTTTAATTAAGTGACTTAATGGGGGAGTCAGGGTTCTCGATTTCTAAATATCCTGAGCCTCTGAGAGAGGAGGGCACTGAGATAGTGTAAGTGCTACACCTGCCCCGGGGGAGGTGCATGCTTAGAGTATTAGGGAGGAAAAGAGGCTTGTCTTTTGCCCCTTTCTGCTCTTGTTGGTTTTGCTGTTTTCTGCCATCTTGAACTGTTGCCCCTGTGTCATGACTTGGAACTAGCTGATTATGAACTGAAACCTGCACAAACTGAGAGCTAAATAAACATTTCTTTACATAATTTGGGGTGTCAAATATTTTATCATAGCAATTACAGAAAAGTAACAAACACAGAATTTGGTTCCAGGAGTTGGGTCGTTGCTGTGACTATACCTGACCGCATGGTTCAAAAGCCTTTGGAAATGGCTTATGGGAAGAGTTTGGAAAGGTTCAGGGAAGTCACCTGAAAGAGTAGAGCTGGAATATCTTAGGCTGTTTGGTGTGGAAGATTCTGGTCAGAGTTTAGAAAACCAGAAGGCTGATAGAAATGCTGCTGGTAAAGACCAGGTTTGGGAGGTTTCTGCTGGGAAAGACTACATTGGCTAGAGAATAAGTGTTATGGCTTGGAAGAAAGTTTTTCTGCAATTTGCTTATGTCCAGAAACTTTGCCTGAGGCTCAGATTAAGGGTGGCAGACTAATTAATCTGCTATAAAAAATATTAAGGCAGCTTAAGATTGAGGCTGTGACATGGCTATTGTTGGGGGCTTTTAGTCATATCTATATTGAGAATCAAGAGCAGAGTGTCCAGTAGGATGATTAAGAATATTGTGAGTTTAGCCAGAAAGGAAGCTTGAGTAAAGCTGTGGACTACAAATATTGAGCTGAGGATTGCTGAGAAGAAACATGAGACTATAAAAGATGGCCTCAGGGTATCACAAGAAGCAGCAAGTATCCCTCCTTTGCATGCCCAAAACTGAAAAAGTGAGAGACTTTGGTTTGAGAATAAAGCTGCAGAGTATCGTTTTACAGAATGGCAGCAGCATAGAAAATTTGTTCCTCAGAACTGTATTCAGAGTGCCTAATGATCCAGGAACTTGACCCTTATAGCTAAGAGGAAATCTTGGTGAGTGCTCCAGCAGGCAGCAGACATTGGCATCATACATGTGATACTGGTTTTAGATGCACGCCAAATGCAAGAGTTATGGGGTTAAAAAGCCTTCCCCAGATTTCAGAGGAAGGCCTGGGAGGCCAGGCAGTGTGCTCCTGAGAACACAAAATGTGAAGCTATGAAGTGAAGCTAAAGCTACCATGGATACCCCAGAAGTTCGGAGAAGACATGGAACATGGATCATCTGAGGAAACGTTTGCAAGAAGGGAGCGAAATGGACCCGTGAGAGAAATCACGGGAGCTGCAACCCCAGCAAGCGCCATAGGAGCAGAGTCACCCGTGCCCTTTGGAGATGACAGCTTGTCACAGACTCCCTCAGATGTTCCGAATGAAAGTACAGGACTTAAATGTTCGCCCTGCTGGGCTGTGGACCTGCTTTGCTCTGATTTCTTTGTATCCCCGTTTGTAACTTTTGGAATTAAAATGTTTATCTTCTGCCACTGAATGTTGAAAGTGTGTGACTTTTCAGTTTCACAGGGTCTTGCATACATCACTAGTTTGCCTCACATCTCAGAGGAGACTTGGAACTTGGACTTTTCAACAATGCTGAAACTGCTAGAACTTTGGCAAAAGCTAGAGATGGACTAAATGCCTTTTACATAAAGGGATGTGCGAGAGCCTTTGGGGGCCGCATGACAGGCATCATGTGTGTGAATTCGTTTGGGGTAAAGACCCTTTGGGCACCTTTTCAGCTACATCTGATAATTCCGCCATGAAAAACGCTTTTTCCTCTCTTGGAATTCTGTGAATATTTTGAATTACACATTAATATTGATTATCCACAGTTTAACTGATGTGTCCTTAGAGGGAAGGTAAGGAAAAGGAACGTAGCAAACAAAGCTGCGGGTCCGTGAAAGCACGCTGTGTTTCCTCTCCTCGTGCTCCAAGGGAAGGAGGCCAGTCCTGGTGGTCACACTCTCAGCCCACACAATCTGTGTAGCAATAGCAAGAAATACTTCTTCAGCATGCTGTAGTGAAATTTATTTTCCCCCTTGAGGTATCTGCCAAATATCACTTAAAATAAAATGTGCAGTGCGGTGAATTGACCACTAGCGGTCAATTTCTAACCCCCAGCTGAACTGCGTAAGCGTGGTTTTGGGTGTGCAGATCCCACCTGAGGGCTGCTGCCAGCAGCATAAGAGGCGGAACTGCAGAAGTGAGGCTGCTGGGAGCTGGTAGGAGCCGTAAGGAGCTGTTGGTTATTTTGGAGGAGCCCATCGTGCTGGCTTTCCTGATGAACGTGGCTGTTTTCATCCTCTGAGTAGCTCAGGACCTCGTTGCCACTGAGAATAGCTTCGGTTCACTTTGGGGAAGCTGTTGTCCTCATTCCGAGCATTGCTTCCCGGCTCCAGAGGGGAGGAAGGTGCACAGCTCAGCCTCCTGAAGAAGCTTGCTGCATTGGCTTTCCTGATGGGAACTCAGCTGTCTTCACCATTGGAGGAGCTCAGGACCTCACTGTTGCAGAGGACGGCTGTGGTACTTTTCAGATCTCTGGTTCTTACTTTGCACATTGCTTTCTGGCTCCAGTGCAGATCCTTCGGCCTGCTAGCATGGATCCTTCATCCCACTGGCACAGTCTTCCTAGATGCCACCACTGACCTTTGGGCCTTCGTGGTGCAGATCCATGAAACAGGCTTACATGAGATATTGTTATGGGCTCTGGGCCTTCAGTTGGACTCATGGGAGGCACTGTTATGAGCTCTAGGTGTTAAGCTACACTCATACAGATTTCCATGGAATCCAGGCCCTCAGCTGGATTCCAGGCCCTCCTTGGCCTTAGTGTGTGGACATATTTCCTGCACTCATTTGTATGTCGTTCTTTGGTTGACTATTATAAATAAGCCTATAAAATATGTGTCCCCTATTATATTGTTCCCCTTGCAAAAATGTCCCCCAAACCAACACATGTAGGTAGTTTCAAGGTTATCAAAATAGAACAGTAACTCACTTAAAATGCTTATTTTTCCTTTCAATTTAAGTAAGTCAACAAAAATGTTAATAGACAAGCATGTTAATAGCAGGAACAATAGCATGTTGAGAAAATACATAATCAAAACCAAAAGCTGCGTGCAGACCCGGTCATTAGGGAGACTCGATAATGGTGACACACTGAGGAAAAAAGCAAGTATGTGAGGCGCAGCGAGTGAAAAGCAGCGGGATCTGAAGAAGGAAGGAGAGGGCAGCACCCTACCCCAGAGGGCTGCACATGAAGCACCAAGGGATTGTGTTCAGTTCTCCCTGCAGGAAGACGTTGTCAAGTATTCTAGCCAAGTTCTAATTTTTGACTACATTAGCTGCTTTGTGTAATATCATTTTAAGAAGAATAAAAATGAAAAGATATGAAAAGCAGTTTGAAAGCAGTTTTCTTAGGTGAGAACCAGTTATTGATTCATCATTATGCTGATCAAGTTGTAAAAGCACATGAATTTAAATTGGATTTGGATTTATAATCAATGCTATTGGGTTACTTATATGAGGATGAGTAATAGAAGCATAGAATGAATTTCAGTTTTAGGGACTGAGGAATTTGGTTACTTGGGGTACAATCCATTTGCTAATTTGGAGAAATCTAGGGGACACAAATGTTTCAAAGAATATAAAGTTGAGTTAAGAATTTATTTTAAAACGTATTATCTGGTAATACATGAATGAGACTTCGCTATGCTGTGATAAGAAGATAGTTCAATATACGAGCTTCAAGATGAGATGAGGAATTTGATTTAAACTTGGGAAACATCAGTGTGTAGTTTACATTTAATTCCATTAGAATATATTGAATCACTTTAGGAACAAGTCAGAGTTACACACACACACCCCATACCAAGCCCTAATAAGAGGAACATTTAGCATAGACAGGGGAAGGAGGAAACTATGATAGTACTCACTATAGAAGCCAAGACAGAACGTGAGGAAGGAAAAAATTGTCAAGAAGGTAAGAATAAAACCATATTTTTAAAAAATTGCTTTATTTTTCATTTAAAGAGCAAAAACAAAATAACAATAAAGACAAAAACAAAAAAATGATACAGAATTTCAAAATAAGATGATAGGAAACTAACAATGATTGTTATATTACACATTGTTATCTTCAACAAAATTGCTCAGATCACCGGATATAAAAATGCAAGATTGATCAAACATTTAAAAAGTATAGAAAATAATAAAAAAATTGGAAATGATGCAGAGAGCTTCACTAAACAAGGTGATAGGAATTCCACAATGGTTGTTATGTTGCATATTGTTGTCTTTAGTTGTTCAGGTTACCAGATACAAGCATGTAATAAGTATTTTCAGGAATAATTAAGGGAATTGTTTGAATTCACTAATGAAAACAGGGATTAAAAAGTGATTAAAAGGATATGGGAAGAAGGAATCAAGAGAATGTAATAAATTTTGCTTAAAAATGGATAGTTAGGGTAGTAGGGGTCAGTTCATGCTCTGCAAAATATTTTCTCTTAATGTTATTTTGTAATTTTTGTTATATTTTAATAACTAAAGAAAAAAATGGGTCAATAACTTTGCTTTTTCACATTCTAACACATGGCCTTGCTTTTTAATGATGAATGTCTTTGTATTTTAATGGTGTTGTTGTAAAAGAAAATGATATAAATCTACCATGTGCAAATTAGGAATACCAAATCTTACCCAAAGCCCAGACTTCACTTTACTAAAGTCCATCAGTGCTTATCATTAATTTCAAGAGTATGTTCCTACAGTATTTGAGGTAGAGCCCAGATTTTAGTTGCCCAAAACACTGTTTACACTTGACTCAAAATCTGGAACTCTCTCAACTGGATGCATTTGAAGAGTTTCACCCCTTTTTCCTGGTTACCTAGCATGCCCTGGGTCTACGCAAACCTGAAATGTAAGAAGAAAATATACCTGCGTACATCATGTGTAGTTAACCACTCACAAACTTTGGTGCCTCTAAAAGAATCTTAATTAAGTTCTCTAAGAATTCCTGTTATTTTCACTTTGTAAAAACTACTACAAGTTATTTCCGGTCAGTCTTTAATTTATCATCTTCCTTACACTCACACACAGCACACACATATGGGTAGGCTCTTCTAAGTAAGCTATGAAATCTTAAAAACTATCACCACGTTTTGAATTTACTATCACTCAGAACCACAACTCATGGTTTAGTCACTGATGAGTAACATCTCTATGGTCATTCCATAATAAAATGCAGCATTCTTAGTAGCCTGCTAAATTATCTACCTGCCGAAATTTCCATCTATATCAAGACTAACTGCCCATGCAGTAGCTAAAATGAGAATTTAGAACTTATTTGCACCATATTACCATTCTTTGAATCATTGCTCCATTTTTTGAAGGGACTGTTTTATCTATTTGTGGTATGTTGATTTTCTTATGAATTCAGAAGTTTGGGTGCTGTTTCTTTCCAGGCTAGTGACAGGCTCAGTGTGTGCAGTGTGCTGAGAGTATCTGAATGTGGCCAAGTGCTCTCTGCACACAGCTAGATTCACAGAGAAGCAGCAGTCATTGCAGCTGATCCAAATTTCAGTAGAGCTTTTTGCTGCCACCCAAACTGTAGACGGCTGTCAGTTTAGATGATCTATGCATCATGCTTCATCGCCTGTGTGTCCTTTATCTTTATTCTTTCTCCAATATCTTTTTGTTCTCCCTGCTTCACTCTTCAAATGAAAAACCATTAAGTAACTTTGAATGAGAACTTCACCTCAGCAAACAATTGTCAAAACGGTCTTCAAATTACTTTAGAATTGCAAATATGCTAACACTCACTTGCTTGTTTGTTCTCTCTGCAAGATAATGTTGCCAGTTCTGTTTGACACAGCAGTTCTTTCCTTGCAGGTTTCAGTCTGAGTCATTCCACATATGCAGAAAAAATAAAAATATAGAAATTTTGTTACTATTTCTTCACTTTACTGATGCCCAAATCTTAATACTGTCATCCTAAGTTTCTTTTTCAGGTCTTTCATGTACTGACTGATTTTAGATTTGTAAAATAACAGGTCAAGAATTCACCTTGCGAAATAAACTGTAAGGTAAGAAATCATTGGGCGTGTCTGGCTGAAGTTCACACATGAGCAGAAGTTCACACTTGAGCCAAAGGCAATGTTGCCATTAAAAATTGTTGTTACACTGTGTGGAAAAGTTAGATGCAATAGTGATTTTCAAAAGTACTTCATTCACTATAAATTCACCCATTGCAATCTGAAGCAAATTGAGAGTGACTCAAAGTAAATACCAGAAGATAATGGAACATAAATTTTTAGTATTATTTTGTGAAGATGACAATTTCTACTTTTTAGTACTTCTCTGCTTATTACCCGTTATTGTGGCTAATGTGCCCATGTCACTTACATAAGCAAAGTTACTGCGTGTCTGAGAGTGACAATCAGTGCTAAAATAACTAACATCTATAATTTTTGAAATACACTCAAGTATATATTTATAAACTGTGTTTATTCTATGCATATAGCATATGTAGACATATATGTATATATTGTTATAATTTTAGCTTATATTTCACTGGAAAATATTGAAATTTATTAAGATCCAATTCACATATAATAAGCATCACACCATTGTTAATTATACTTTTGTTCATAACTGTATTTAGCAAGAACATAGTTTTGCCTTAAAACACTATACTACAAACAAAAATACACTTGTATTGTACAGCATATTTCCTTCAAAAAAGCAAATGACTGGCTCTTCATTGTCAAACATTTTATAGGATTCATAGCATTCATTGTAATATCCAGTGTTCATGTTTCTTAGAATGGTTAGTAAATGAGGTCTTATTTTGCCCAACATAAACTTCAAGTTTTGTTCTGCTGGGCATGGTGTATTTCTTTCACTGTATTTCTTCATTTAAAATTTGTGGAGGGCTGGGAGGTAAAAAGTGTACTGTCTTACTTGCCACATATTAAATTTCATCAGAGCAGTTGCAGGCATATAAGTTAAATAAGTTAAATGGGTGAATATAGGTTAAATTGGAAGTATCTTGACTTTGTAGTCAAATATAAGTCTTACTCGTATTAGTTACAGGAAATGATTTCACAAGTAATTGTCATCTGAAGATGCCATCAAGGACTATACAACAACAATTGTTAATCTTTTATTACCGCTATTGGAGTGTAAGTCTCATGAGGACATATCTCTTCCCTATCTATGCTTCCTGTATTTTATTTAGTATAATATCTAGTCCTCAATTAGCACTCAATAAATATATGCTATGCACATTGATAAATTAATAAGACAATGCACAACTCTTTCAGTAACAGAATGGATTAAGTGTTATGATTTTGTACAAGAAATACTATTCAGTAATGAAAATAAATTATTCACATGATTACAATTTGGAGCAAAAAATTCAAACACAAAGAACATAAGATGCAATTCCATTATATAGCCATTTATGCTGTTGGGAAGGAAAGCTTTTCCTCTCCCCCATGTGCGTTCAGTGATGGCAGTCCACAGATTAAACTGGAGGAACATTAATGAGGGCAACAGCGAGAGAGAAAGGCAGGTACCCATTTGGAGTTAGTAATGAAATAGCTAGTTAGATGTCTAAAGTTAGATGTGTACATAAAGCATGTTCAAAATATAGGACATATATTTAAATTTTAAAATATTATTATAGTAAAAATCTCATTGTCAGTAACTTTTTTATTTTATGGAAAAAAATGAAACAAAATTTCATAATAAAATAATAGAATAACAATAGTTAATACATTGCATATTGCTGTCTTTGAAATAGTTGCTCAGAGTATAAGAAATGGGCATAAAAATTCTTCAATCTATATTAGGACAAACTTTCCGTTTTAGTGAACTAAGAGAAGGCAGTAGTGTAACTAGCTTGCATTTTTCCCCTTTTCCCTTCCTTCCTTTCCACTTTTCCCTGTCCTGGTTCCTTTTTCCTTTTGAACAATTTCTACCCATTTCACAATATCTATTATAAAACCTCATTTTCTCTTAAAAATAGTTTCCTTTGTTTGCAGAACATTAGGCCATTGCTCTCACTGCCTTCTGGGGCAGCTCCGGATGTTCGTTTTATGAGTGTCTGTGAGGTGGAATAAGAAATGCAGTAGAGATCCCTATCCAGTGTTACCCAGCAGAAAGGCGATCTTATAAAAATACTAGGGTCTTGTCCTTGTCCACTTTGTACGCAGGATCTGGCATCATGTAACTTCTGACTCTTTCCCAAAGTCAAAATGGACATGAAAATTAAATGTTTTGGATGGATTCAGGACATTAAGGCAGCCAGGATAGTACTGTAGGGAGCAGCTGAAGCTGGCAATTGGTCACATAGATGGGGCAAGGCAAGGCCAGTCTGAGAATGAGAGTGTCTAAAGTAATCGAGTTATTTCAGTCCTGAAACACCTACTCTGAGACAATTCCAGTCATTAGTTGCTAGGCAACCCTGTGTCACGTGACACTGACTTTGTCAAATGTATGAATACATGCCCCTACAGTGGTTCAGCAGCTCCTTTCCTCCCATCCAGAGAGAGGGCTTTCACCTGACCTCAGTTGTCATCTCACACCTTTCTTTCTTCATCCTCTCTCCATTTTTCTCTGAAGCCATAAAGAGCTGCACCAGTTCACAGCAAATGACACTTGACAGGGTCTAGGGTGAGGAAAAACCATAGGCAAGGGGATGATTCTTTTTGTGCATGCAGCGGGGGAGAGAAGCGCATTGGTGACGTCGGGGTTCAGTGTGTGTGCGCCTCGGCACCGGCGATCATCAGATACACACACTTGGGGCATGGAGGCTCACGAGTGCCTGAAATGCGTTACCTGGAGCCAGAGAGATAGAACGAATTTAAGAGAAGCAGTAAAGGAACAATAGGCTTAGAAGATGCCAAAAGGAAAAAGATGTATTCATTTACTAGTAGTTAAAATGGGGCAAACAGAGTCTCAAGAATCCAGAGCCTTATGTGTGTAGAAGTGCTTTTTGCATGCTTGATTTCTTTCTGTAGTCACTCTTCTGGATTTTGGCTAGAAGGGCTTTGCAACTGCAGAGGATTTGGCTCAGAGCACTACTTAAAAGCCAAGTGCCAGGCAGGGAAAAAGAGGATGGAACAGAGGCACCGCGGTCGCAGCTTAAACCCTCTGGCTTTGCTCTATGGAAGGAAGAGACGACGGGGGACAACAGGAGACCCTCTTGAACTGTCTGCAGCTGGCTCAGAGGGGCACAGCACCGCGAAATGGGGCCGCGGGCCAGGCACAGGGAGGGTCCTGTGCCCCAGCCCTAGTGCAGTCAGCTGGGATCTCCCAGGTGCTCATAAACCCTTGCATTCTGCCCAGGGAGGCTGCTGGCACACACCCCAGGCAGGAATCCCTGTTACCTGCCCGAATGCTTCTGGCCCTGGAAGTTTACAGGGCCTGCGCTTGGAACCCCAGCAGCAGTGAGACACCCAGTGGCCAGACTGGTAGCAAGGGCCAGTGCGTCCAGTGCTGGCGGCGGCGAACCCTGACAGTGACTGCGCACATCCCCACTCCCCTCATCCCCCCACCGAGGCTGCAGCCCAGGCACCGGCAAACCACACCCGTTACGCCAACAAGAGGGGCTCCGCTTCGAGCTGTGAGGGCAGCATCAGCCCAGTTCAGAGGAGGCGAAAACCAGGGAAAACTTTTGCTGGCTGTGGCGACAGAGGCAGAGATCTCTGTGCTCTCCGGGAAGGGGGGACGCACGGGATGGAGCCCATTCCTGGCGGTAAGGCGGGTCTACTGAGCTGCTTCCGGTAGTCTGCCCAGACCTGAGGCTACAGAGCAAAAGCTGCAGCCAGGGGCAAGAGTCCAAATACAAAAGGGAAATCAGGGTGTGATTCAGTTTACTGAAAATGTTGCTCAAATCTCCCCAGATGCTCCTACTGCTCAACTGGTCATCGTTCCCTTTGCAGAAATTAAGAAATCTATAAACAAGAGGACACTCACGGGTTTTGGTTCTTCTGATACCTTTTGGGTTCATAGATGGAATTGATTATTTAAAGGAAAAACATTTTAAAGGGCTTCCTGAAACAAGTGCAGCTGGCCTTTAGATATGGCAGCTACAGGTTCACAGTAACAGAAATGCTAGATTATTGACCTGACAGGATGCAAAAGATCATTCTGGATATTTCTCACCTTATGTCTTCCCCCTATACCAATCCATGGGGTCATGACATATTACAACCCCCAAAGACTTTAACTGAGCCGCAGGTGGCAATCCTAGCCTTTTCAGAACTTCGTGGAGTCACAGATTGAAATTTCTGACTCAGGGAATAGAGTTGTTTTCTCTGTCTCCATTACAGCTGGTACCAAAAAAATACTTTTATATTTTTCCCTTAAGGTGATTGATTTAAAACACTTTTTTTACTATCCCTCTGCATTCTCAAGATAAAAAACATTTTGTCTTTAGTTGAAAAAAATCATATTTCCTAAGATTTACATTAATGGGAGTATTTTAAATGATTACTTAAAAAGCATATTTCCCAAAAGATAAAAATTTTGCCTCTAGTCTCAAGAAATGTATATTACAATGATAACTTTGGTCTTTTAGAGTTATAGGAAAAATTTCCTCATTTTAGATATACAACTAATAGATCTGTCTTCCTTTAATTATAGTTCTTTAAACATCATATACAAGACATGCTACTGATTTTTAAAGTTCTTATATGTCCTTGGTGTTCTCTTGATTCTTATTAAGATTGATTGCCTGTTTTTCTAATTTAGCTGTATGGCTCCTGGCTGATAAACTTGTCTTAAAATTTTCTTTGTATATGGTTGTTTTTTTGTTTCTATGTGGAGGTGGACATTCCTAAATATTATTTGGTGTAGAAAAGCTTTGGCATTTTACAAGCAGGTATAAAGGTTTAAAATATGATCTGAGAACATTGAGGTTTAAGCAGTCACTTAATTTTAACACTCTATTTAAATAATGGCAGACCTGTTGGTGGCCTCTGAGGGATGCAAGATATGACAACCTTTCAATATTTGTATTATCTTACCCAACAAGGATATATTATCCCTAATACTGTTTGGGCCAATGCTAACTGATTTGCAGACTTTATTTGGTAATATTAATTGGCTTTGCCCAGCTCTTAAGCTGATTACTCATGATTTAGGTCCTCTCTTTGGTATTCTCAAGGGGGAACCGAGCCCCACTCTCCAGGAATGCTTATTCCAGAAGCTAAAATTTTCTTAGATAAAGTTAATCTGGTCTCTCTAATGCTCAAATTTCTAGAGTTTGTCCATCTGTGGCCAACTGAAGATATGCCCAGTGGGGTTCTTTGGCAGTCTCAGGATACTTTCCAGTGTTTTTTGTTGTGAAGTGAAAACTCTTATTGTTCCCTTTTCTTCAGTTCAACAATGGTTATGGCAATTTTCATCCTCTTGAAATTTTATTCTGGCAATGTTTAAGCATAAAATTGTAAAAGTCAATATGAATGTCTATGAGAGAGCACATCGTTTTCGAAGCTCTCTGAGCAGTAACATGAGCAGAAACTACTGTTTCAGAATGGGGCTGAATGGGGCAATCCAAGAGCGCTGATGGAAGAGGATTTTACCATGGAAACAGCAGGGAGGCAAGATGATTGCCGTTGATGCTCTAAAGACTAAGTATTTTATACCAGGAGTATGAATGAAATTTTACCTTTTTGGCTTTTCAATGTATTGCATAACAAGGTATTTTAGAAAACTTTTTCCAGTGGTTATGACTATGGTGAGAAAAATGGAAATTTTACTTCACCATATAAGGAAATCCATGTCCATATCCACGACTGTTACACTTTTCTCTAAATTTACACAAGCCAAATGCTCTCTCAGAACACAATAATGAAATTCCATTTCTGTAGGGAACAAAAATTTCAGTCTTAAGAATCTCTGACAGTTAATCTTGAGTGTCATTCTGACTGGACAGAGAGATGCTAAAGAGATTAGGAAGGCACACTTCTGGGTGTGTCAGGCGGGCCACAGGGCTGTAACCTCGGGAACTAGGCCTGCGAGCTCACACTCTCCCCTCCCCTCCCCTCCTCTCCCAGCTCTGGCTACCACCTGAGAAGCTTTCCTCATCTGTGCCTCTGCCATGCCATGTCGGCCTTGGGCCATAGACTGAAAACTCTGAACACCCAAGCCAGAATGAGTCTTCCCTACTTTAAACTGCTTATGTTAAGTATTTTTGTGTCAGCAAAAGAAAAGTGACTTCTGTAGCATTTATTATACCTGTGCTAATGCAAGTGGTATTGAAATTTTGTTTCCCTGAAAACTAAATGATAAAAAAATACAACTAAAAATCCAATGAGTGAAACATGATAGAATTTGATATCTTAAACTTAGATTGCATTCCATATTTATTATTTTGAAAATAAATTTTACTAGCAGTGGCACATAATCATTTTCACTCATTGTAAATAAAATATTTAAGTGAATTATCACTAATAATCTATTCAAGTATTTTAGAGAGATATTAAGATCACATACTCTTTTAAAACTAAAAATTTATTCAAAGGTATAAAATAACAAGTTTCCAGTTAAGAATTAAAAAATCTGGACTATCACTATAGGAAATGTAGGTAACTGTTATTTCTGGGAAATGTATTTATAATCAATGATTCTTGACCAACAGATTTCAATTTTGGGGCTCACATTTTATTGTTCAAATCCTGAGATAATATCTTAAAATATCAGAGAATTTATTCCCACAACAACATATTTAACATCTGACTGCCCGCAAGCCAAAGACATTACTTAAAGTACCACTAACCAAAAACAAATAGTAATTTCAAATTTTCAGAAGGACTGGCAGTGAGTTGGGGATATAGCTCAGAGGCACAAGTACCTGCCTGGCAAGTGCAAGGACCTGAGTTTGATTCTCAGTACCAAGAACAACAGAAGGACTGGCAAAGAGGCTTATTAATGTAAGAAGCTTTGCCATTAGTTTGGTGCCTAGAAGAGAAGATATCCAGCAACCAAGCAGAAAGCATCATAAAATCGAGAGTGCTCAACAAATGTACCAAGAAGATAACCACATCACAAAACAAGTCAGAAAAATCTTAGAATATGAAACCATCACAGTCAGGAATTCTTAAAGAGTATGCAAAGATGAAGCAAATAGGACACTGGTGAGGTAAGTAAGACCACCAGCAGAGGTTGGCAGTGATAGGCCAAGTGGCAGATGAGGCATAAATTTCCAAGAATTTGGGGGCTGGTGGCAGAGGAGCACCTAAGCAGTAAAAACCAAAGACAACCCCTGTATCTTTCTTATAAATTATAAAATTTCAAGGTGAGCCACAGAAAGAATTAGATGACCTTTATCCACAAGAAATTGACACATGCAGTTGCCAGACCTGCAAGATCAGTGTTTTCATCAGTACAGTAAAAAACACCTTGCAGCCGGAAAGAATACAGGACCCTGGGATCGGGAAAGCTTGGCCTATTTATTCTACATATCATAAAAGATTGTATGCTTAGATTAGAGGATGCTTTAATTTTGAGAATAATGCCCTGTATCAATAACCAAACATATAATTTTCCACCCATTTTTGTCATGACTATGAATTCAGATTAATAAGTCTTGTCCTATATTTCAATTTTTCCCAGAAATCAAGAAATTATTAAGGAAAAATATGCCAACCTCCTATATTTTAAGCTTAAATATCAGAGGAAATTTAAGAAAATAGTAAGCTGATACTCCTAGTTGAGAGTCCCCATTTTTGCGGTCAATGTCATTGACACAATTTCTGTTGTTTCAGCATAGAATTGATATTTGAGCATTTTTGTTCAATCAGCATCATAGGTCCTGGGATCTAATATAAATGGTAGCCATTTCAAAAAGAAGTGGAGGAAAGTTCCCATGTTCCACTTAGATGTTTCTTTCATGTTACTCTGATAGCAGTAATGCCTTGGGCTGTTAGATGACAAATAAAACCACTCATCCAGTATGGATGAGATTCGGCAGACACAGGCATTATTTCTCTCCAAAACATCATAGGAACAAGCACATCAGTTTCTCTGTATGGTTTTCCAAAGACCCATGGGGCTCTTGGAACTTTCACTGTGAAGTGGGGGCCCCAAGCTTCCCCTACCTGGAGGTACTGAAGGGTGGGGAGAAGCAGAGAGGCAGGCACTCCTTCACTGGGAAACAAAAGGAGCGGGATGACCCTGTGCGAGTGAGTTGAGCGGGTAGAAAACATTGAGACACAGAGGATGGCCAAGTGTCTCTTTAAATCAGAGACCCAAGCTGTTGCTTTCTAAATGAATCCTCAGAAATGAAAAGAAGAAAGGGGTGCCTAGATGACGTGAGAAAGATCACGTGAGTTCCAACCCATGGAGCTTTACCAAATATCAAGGAAATCTACAGGGCCAGGGATGTAGCTCAGTGGCACTGCACCTGCCTAGCAAGTGAGAGGTCCTGAGTTCAATTGCTGATACCGAAAAAGAAAATAGTGAAAAAAGAAAGACCAAGGAAATGTACAAGCAAAACAAAATTTGTATGTACTGCTTAAGACAGAGTACTTTAAAGTTTCCTATGTATCTTTACTTTTACTAAATACAAGTGAATAGAGTTTGGTTTATGGTAATAATTGTTATTAGTTTACCTGAAACGTTTATTTAAAATTCAACAGATATTTATTAATGTTAAATACTAAGGTAAAGGCAATATATATATATATATATATATATATGTCCATCATCAATTGATTGAGCAGTTAATTTGTTAATGAGGGTATTATAATAGTATTATAGTATTGTAATGTTACTATAGTATCATTAATACACAAATTGATTGAATAAAACTTAGGGCATTGGCAGACCTTTAGCCAGACTTCAGCTTTAGAGGCACAAAATGAGGTTCTTGATCTTATGAAATTTGGGTTACAGGGAGGAAAGCAAAGTAAACAGGTGCTTAAGAAACATAGTTAAAAATTATGACAATAAATGAAAGAATAAAACACAAATATTTGCTGGAGCTTATGTCCTTGTTTTCAGGGTCAACAAGGGTGGGCTTTGTTGGCTTTCCTCAGAAGATTAAATTCTGTTCCATGCTCTAATTTGGGAAATTAAAATCCCAAACAGGTAGAGTACACCACTTCAGAATGTGTCACTCAGAAATGAGGGACGTTTTAGTTTAAGATGACTAACGGCAATGATAGCAAACGGTAGACACAAGAAAAGCTCTGGGCACCACACTAGGAAAGGCAGAATGAGTCCTGATTACTGGAGATGATTCTAGATGCTTACTAGCTGAGAGATGTCTCCAAGGAAACCACACATCTCACTCTGGTAAAACCTCAGTTTATTTTCCATTAGTTCCTCTATATATTTGCTGTCCCGATGTTTGAGGCACACAGGAGTCCAAAGTCCCTTTCCTTTGTATTGTCACGTCGCCACAGCTTTGTTGTCCTCTGAGCGGCTGCGCCATGCGAAGTTGTAGACTTGCCTCGGGTTTTCGGCGCTGAGTACTCCGTGTATGTGTGAGGGACGCATTAATGTACGTTGGGTTGCTTTTTTCTTGTCACTCTGTCTTGTTAGTCTCATTTGCAGGGCCCAAGACAATGAGTCTCAGAGGGTAGAAAACAAAGAATAACTTTTTTCCTTTTAGTATCAAGGGCCAAAGTGAGTAGTAGCAGCCACTAAGAAGACAGAAATGAAATAGACAGATCTCTTAAACTTGCTGACATTTACAGACTGGGATCATAAAGGGCTTGACATAGTTGCTTGGTCAAACACTAAAAAGCCCAAGTGCTTTCAGACTGCAGAAATGTACTGACAGTCACAACGCAGAGAGTCGCATCTGTGTTCGGAGGGTGCGGGAGGGGGTGGAGGTGGGAGGCTGTCAGGGAGGCGCGAGGAGCCTCGAAGCGTGTCAGTCACCTGAGGGAGTGAGACTGAGCAGGTCTGCCGTTTGCTTCATTCAGAAACCACATTTCCTGTGCTCAGTGCCTTCGGTATGGTTGGATTTGGATGCGATTAGGGAATATCATAACATCGACTAAAAAGAAATACCTAATGTTGCTTTGTAAAAACTATATTCATAATTTCTAGTTTTTATTTAAAATTTTACTTCCCATTTGAGAAAAAGGAAAACATACTTTAATGATAAGGAGAAAATAAAGACTGCTGTCAGAAATTTCATGAGTCAGAATAAAAGCACCAAGTTACAAGACTGGTAGCTCCTACTTTTATTTAATTTTCTGTCTGAATTAATCTGATAGAAATAGACATGAGTGTGTTCTTTACATCCCGTGACACATGAGTGCACTTTGATTTTCTCTTTATCATCTGTTCCATTAGTGTGGCATGTTCTCCTGACCCTTGGCTCGCCCTTCTTTTGCTAAATCTTAGGTTATTTGTACCAAGACTAAGATAAGACTCATCCCTCCTTCAACTGATTCTACCAGCACCACCACTTTAGAATTTGTGAAATTGGAATCAGTCACAAAACTTTGAAATGAATAGAAGACTCTGCAGAGGAAATGCTCCTGGACATTAGCCAGTGCAGGGTTTTAGTTGTTGTTATTCCAGAATCAGTGGCAACAGAAGCAAAAAATTCACAGATGAGATTATATCAGACTAAAAGTTTTCTGTACAGCAAAGGAAGTAATAGGGTAAACAATGGAAAAAAGAAGAAAATATTTTTAAACTCTTTATTTTATAAGGGATTCATTTCCAGAATATGTAAATAACTCAAAGGCATAAAGCACAAACAGTCCAATTTGAAAAGGGACAAATGACCTGAGTGGACAGTTGTCAGTGGTTATACAAATATGTTATACATGTACAGGGATAATGGCATACATCGCATCACTAATCTTTAGGAAAAGGTACATAAAATCACAATAAAATATCATCTAAAGAACTCACGAAAGACTTCATTTTGCTGCCTGCTCATAAGTTTCCTCTTTCTTTTTGGAATGCTATTTTCCTTGGAGTACAGAAGAAAGAAACGCATCCGGCTTCCCTTTTGTTTAACTCTCAATAAATCCTGTGACTTCGTGCAGGAAGCTTGCTTGTGTTCAGTTTTATCCTACCTGAAGTAAAGCAGGCCTAAGTCATTAAACAGCATATCTCTCACCTGTTGCTTTGTTCAAAATGAAAAGATAGAGTCCTCCAGTGTAAAGAGTAGGCTTCAGAAGAAAATGCATTATTTATACCCCTGAAAGGACTTCACAGAGAACACACATTGACTTTCTTTATAACATTTCTATCTCCTTTTTACATGCAAAAATAAGCCTTCTAAGCATCACATGACAAGGTATCCACCATTTCACTCCTTGCAAGAGGAGGCAGTTGAAAAATTGAAATTTAAAACCAAATACCAAGACTCCTAGGGTTTTAAACAGTATCAACATTTTCCAAACTGCTTCATGAAAAATGTTTTTTAAAGAAAGGAAAAAAGTCTTCATGAATAAAGATATTTAAGAAACATTACCTCATACAATCCCTGATTATTTTAATGGTATACAGTAACAGCTCAGTTCTTGAAGACGTCTACTTGAAAACAATTTGGTTCACAAATGAAAGCATTCTTCAAAATTTTGCACCAGTTTTCAAACTCCGTATCAGGTGAAGAATACTACCACAGCTATCTTCCCCACACAAACACAAATGCAGCCACCTTTCCCAGAATCACAGTACAAATTAAGTCCACAAACTGAGGCACAATTCCACAGGCATAGGTTGAAACTAAGAAATACCACAGGAAAAAATATATTTTATATTGATGACCATAATGTTTTGAGTTTTATATTTAATTTTTAATTTGTTGCTAATTCTGTTCCTTTCATTCAGGTGAGCAACCAGATCTTTTGTGATTTTTTTTGTTTCTTTTGACCCAGAGTGAAAGACACCTTAGGTGCTCAATTTTCTTTCTCTTTGATGATAATGTTCTGAAGATGGTAGAGCTTAAAACAAATATAAATGCAAAATTCACCCAGATGGTAATAAGACCACAACTCACTCCTCCACACAGCCCTTGGTAAATGACAAAACCCAGAAGGTGGTGGCTTTATGGTGGGACGTAGGCATCAGAGATGTAACATCTTGTGGTTGAAGCTTGGCCTGAGTCCTATGGACCAGCCTATGAGAAGGATCATCTGTCTTGGGACAGGGTGTGACCAGAGCACACAGTGGGTGGAGCCTGAGCAGGACCCTCTACTCCTGTCCCTGGAACCGCCTAAACTTGTGTGTCCCTGCACATCGTGTGAGCAGGCAGGCTGGGGAGAGACCCTGATGGGGTCTGTATTGAAATCCCAAAATGTTCAGCTCAAAATTACGTTCAATTTGATTTTTAAATGTAGTATCGTGTTGACTATTTCCTGTACTTTACAGAGTTAAAGATAGTTGCATGTATAAAATAAGTTTCAGTCCTACACCTAGTTTCTATCTGAATCCTCTTAAAAAGCAATAAAAATTAATTAACATAGTTTCTGAGACTTTTAAGGGACTCAGATATACTAGGAAAAAATTAAATTCTATGCAACTATTGCTTCAGAAAATATATTTCAGGATTATAGGTTTATAGCATCCTACTGAACAAATCTGTGTTAGAACTCCCAGTCCCCAAAACCACCACTCAAAAGCCAGATACTTCTCAAAATCCATTATACATTTTGGTTCTTATTTACACTTTTGATTTCTCATACCAGAGAATCAATGTGGTAGTTGAACATGTGCATCTCACTTATTTCACTTGAGAGTACAGTCTCAAGGTGCATTCTTTTACCTAGAAATGTCTCAAAATTATCCTTCTTTAAGGCTGAGTAATACTCCATCCTATGAAAGAGAAAAGAAAAAAAACAACACATCTTCTTTGTCCGTTCTTCAGTTGGTGGGCATCTGAGCTGTTTCTAAGATTCAGGTATTACAAACAGTGCTACTATAAACAGGGGTGTGCACTTGTCACTGTGGTGTGATGCTTCTAATTCTTTCTGGAAGCCACCAAGAAGCAGCACAGCTGGGTCAAATGGAGCCACTAGTTTTAGTTCTTAGAGGAATATTCACACTACTTTTCACAGTGGTTACACCAGTCTACATTTCTATCAACAGTGGAGAAGGGTTCCTTTCTCCCCATAGCCCTGCCAGCATTTGTTATTGGTTGATTTCTCAATGACAGCCACTATTTCTGCAGTGAAATGCAGTCTCAGTGTTATAATTTACATCTCTGAAATGGCCGGTGATTGTAAACACTTTTCCATATATTTACTTGTTATCTCTACTTCTTCATCAGAGATGTGTCCATGCATTTCACATGACCATTTTTGGATTCAGTCTTTAAATTTGAGGAGTCTGACTTTTTTTGAGTTCTTTAGATATTATTTCTTTGTCTGAGGAACAGCTGGCAAAATTTTTCCACTCTGTGGATTATCTCTTCACTCTGTTGCTGGTTTCTCTTGCTGTGCAAAAGCTATTTAGTAAGATGAGACCTCAGTTGTTGATTCTTTGTGGTATTTCCTATATGATCAGAGGTTTGTTCAGAAAGCCTTTGCTTGGCCCTATTTCTTCAAGAGTTCTACTTATTCTATGTTCAAGCTCATTTAATGTTTCTGTTTTAATATTTAGTTCTTTGATCCATTTAAATTTTAGTTTAGTGCATGATGAAAGACATGGGTGTTGTTTTAATCTTTGGCATGTGGAAAGCTAGATCTCTCAGCACCATTTATTAAAGAGGTTATTTTTCTTCCAGTGAAGGTGTTTGGCTCTTTTGCCAAAAATAAGGTAGCTGAGCATGTTTGGAGTTGTGTCTGCATCTTCTACTCTGTTCCACTGATCCTCAGGTCTGGTTTTTGGTAGTACCATGCTGTTTTTATTTCAGAAGTTTTGTAGTGTAATTTGAAGCCAAGGATTGTGAAGTCCCTTGTCTTACTTTTGTTGTCCAGATTTGCTTTTTCTCTTCTAGATATCCTCTGGTTCCACATGAATTTTAGGATATGTTTTTAATTCTGTAAAGTACACTATTAATATTTTGAGTGGGAGCAAATTAAATTTGTATAGCAATTTTGGAAGTATAGCCATTTTCATTATATTGGTTGTCCCTATCCAAAAGCAAGGGATATCTTTATGTTTTCTGATATTCTCTTTGATCGCTTTTTTCAGAATATTGTAGTTTGCAATATAAAGATCTTGTACAACCTTTGCTAGATTGTTTCCTAGGTATTTCATTTTTTGTATGCAATTGTGAAATGTATTGTTTTCCTAATTTCTTTCTCAGTGAGCTTTTACTTATCTAAAGTACTGTTATTGATCTTTGAATGTTGACTTTGTATCCTGTTACTTGGTTACTAACTCTAGAATTCTTTCAGTGGAAATTCAGGAGTATTCTATGTAGAGTATCGTGTCATCTGCAAATAATGACAATTTAACTTCTTCTTTTCCTACCTTTACTCTTCTTATTTCATTATCATGTCTAATTGCTCTGGCTAATGTTCCCAGAATTATACTGAATGAAAGTATGATAATGAACATCTTTGTCTTATTCCTGATTTTCAAGTGAAACCTTCCAGTTTTTGTTCAGTTATCACGGTGTAGGCTGTTGATTTCTCATAGATGGCTCTTATTTTGAAATAAAAACCCTGTATTCCAATTTTCTGGGAAGAAAATTTTTGAATGGGGCTGGGAGTAATGGAGGGAAGAGGTGGAAATGAAGGAAGGGACCAGAGAAAAAGAGAATAGAAGGAAAAATGGAAACAATGTTTTGTAAATAAGGAGCAGAAGAGGGGTTGAGGAGAGGGAGGGACATGGAACAAAAGAAGCAAGATATATTGTGAGCAGGTCCACATTCCCTAGGACGAATGGCATCCTTGTAATGATGCCATTATATCTGGTGTTATTGGTACATTATATCTAAAATGTATTAATAAGTAAAGCCACACCCCCCAAAACGTTGGATACTCATAGTCCACTCAGAGAGTCAAAGGGAAAAAAGATAACGTCAAAAGAGGGATCCAAGTACAATGTTTTTCTTGTAACATTGCTTATTTTCCAAATATTCTAGTTTTGGCAGCTGTACTGCCTATTACCAGGCTGATTCTGTGCATCTTTCTGGGCTTAGCAAATGAGGCCCTGTGTTTTTGGTTTGCCCTTAAGGTAGCCTGTGACTAACTCAATAATACTCCAAGTGAGAGGGTATCAGATAAACTACTCCTGAATTTACACACAGTAGCCACTGCTCTGCAGTCAAACTTCTAGATTCAAATTATACCTTCACTACTGAATATTTTGGAGCAAGTCATTTAGGTTTCTTTATTTATAAAGTTGGGATTATTATAATACTCACCTCCAAGGATTATTACGATATTAATAAACAAAGTATGGGAATACTTAGAAAAGTACTTGACACACATTAATCACTATGTCCATTTTAGTTATTGGATCATTTGATTAACAAATACAAAAAATTGCAACATTTCAAAGCGTTATATCTTATTCTTTGCTACTATTTTTGTTTCAAAACTTATTTAGGTAAAAATTAAATTTCTACAGGTTTTTTACACTACAATTCCATATAACCTAAATATGTGTTTAGCAAGAGTATATTCAATACTGTAAATAAAAGCAGAAAATCACAAGACACCTCCATTTATAAATGCAAATGTATAGACAGGTCTTTCCATGAGTAAAAATTAAGGCAGCTCATACTAAAGTCTGTAAAGCTTGTGAAATACAGTGCAAGGCTACATACCCAGAAATAACATTTGAAGGAAGGAATGAGAGGTTCTGAAAGCTATTTAACGTGTCATAGGGCTCTCGCAGTTATCACCAAAAAAACCATGTGGCCCAGGTGCTTCAGTAATTGTGATTCATGGAGAAAGTTCACAGCTCATCGATTGTCAAGTGCAGATTTCCATATGGGAAGTGAATTAAATCTATTATAATGTGCAGTTAAAAAATGAATGGTCTAAATTGAGCTTGTATTGGTTACCCACCTGTCTGTATTTTGAGGCCTAGGATTCATTGATTAAGTTTTTTGAAGCAGAATAGTCTGCCAAAAAAAAAAAAATACACACTTTAAGAAAAGAAAAACTTGTACAAATATTTTAATAATAAATTGATGGCAAAATCGTGAGATTAATACAAGTTACTTTTAGCCTCTAAATTACAAGAGAAAGTCAAAGTGGTGGCAGTCAGCTTCCAGATGGAGAAATGCTGCATGGGAAACCATGGTCATTGAGAGTGCTGCACTTGTGTTTTGAATTTCTTCTCTAAGGCCCAGCAGTGTAGTGATTTTCCTGTGATATAGAGCATGACCTAGAGTTCTTCATATGAGGTTAACCTTATCTGCTGAAACACAACATACTATTTTCATTTTCTTGAGGCCTGTATATATTTTTTGGTACAGTCTGTATGTAACACATATCATGGTATTTGTTATGATATAATAAAGGAAACCAATATGAAAATAGGAGCTAAGCCATTTGAGGATAATTAAATACTTGTCCAACAACTTTCATATTAAATCAAGTAGGTGATTCCTACTCGATAAAAGTAGGACCAAAAGTGTTACTCCATGAAAATCATGGAGGTAAGCAGACACTGTTTGAGGAATCTGTAACAAACTACAATATGAAACATGTAGCTTTATATGCATTTTACATTTTGGTTTTGAACATCCAACTATGATGTTCACATTGTGGTCAGATGGATAAGAGACTGGGACTTCACGAGTTAGACTGTCACTTTTGAGGATATTTCCCAAGGTTGCACAAAGTATCTTCAGATCCATCTCAGACATTAACAGATATCATCTCAAACATGAAATAGAATCACCTCAGACATTACTTAGTATCAGCTAAGGTAGTACATGGTAAAATTTCAGATTTCAAATGGGATCATGTCAGACATTGCATGATATCATCTAGGACATTACAGACATTATCAGGGACACTACCTGCCATCATATCAGATATTTCCTGTTATCATCCCAGACATTAAACAGTATCCTCTGAGATGTTACACCATATCATATAGAATATTACACTGTTTCCTCTGAGATATTACAATGTATCCTCTCAGATATTACACTGTATCTTCTCAGACATTATACTGTACCATCTCAGTGTACAGTATCTTCACAGGCAATGCACTGTATCTTTTCAGATATTACACAGTGTCTTCTCAGACATTACACTAACTTCTCTCAAACTTTACACTGTATACTCTCAGACATCACACTGTATCCTCACACACATCACACTGCATCCTCTCAGACACGACACTGTATCATCTCATGCATTACACTGTATTCTCTCAGGCACTACACTGTAACCTCTGAGGCATTACACTGTATCTGCTCAGATATTACACTGTGTCCTCTCAGGCATTATAGTGTATCCTCAGATATTATGTTTTATCCTCTCAGACATTACACTTTATCTTCTCAGAGATTACACTGTGTCTCTCAGGCATTCATTGTATCCTCCCAAACATTACCCTGCATCCTCTCAGACACTATATTGTATCTTCTCAGGCATCACACTGTTTCCTCTCAGGCATTATGCTACATCCTCTCAGGCATTAGACTGAAACCTCTCAGATATCACACTGCATCCTCTTAGATATAGTACTGTATTCTCTCATACATTACACACTATCCTCTCAGGTATTACTCTGTATCTTCTCAGACATTACACTGTATCCTCTCAGACATCACCCTGAATTCTCTCAGACATCACACTGCATCCTGTCAGACATTATACTGTATTCTCTCAGATATTACACACTATCCTCTTAGGCATTACACTGTATGTTCTCAGACATTATATTGTACCCTCCCAGACATTACAGTATATCCTCTCAATCATTACACTGTATCTTCTTAGACTTTAAATTGTGTCCTCTCAAGCACTGCACTGTATTCTCTCAGGCATTAAACTGTATCCTCTCAGAAATTACACTGTATCCTCTCAGATATTACAGTGTATCCTCTCAGATATTATGCTGTATCTTCTCAGACAGTACACTGTATACTCTCAGGCATTACACTGTGTCCTCTCAGACATTCCACTGTTCCACTCAGACATTCCATTGTATACCTTCAGATTTTACACTGTGTCCTCTCAGACATTACCCTGTATCCTCTCAGACACACCATTCTATCCTATCAGACATTACATTGTATCCTCTCAACAATACACTGTATCCTTTCAGACATTGCACTGTATCCTCTCAGAGATTACACTCTATCCTTTCAGAGATTACACTTTATCCTCTCAGAGATTACAGTGTATCCTCTCAGACTTTACACTATGTCCTCTCAGAAGTCCCACTGTATCCTCTCAGATACTACGTGGTATCTTCTCAGGTGTTAAACTGTATCCTCTCAGTCTTTACACTCTATCCTCTCATACATTACACTGTATCCTCTCAGACATTATACTGTTTCCTCTCAGACACTATACTATATCCTTTCAGATATTATATGCTGTCATCTCTTACATTCCATGGTGTTTTATAACATATCACATGGTATCATCTCAGACTTTGTTTTGTATTATCTAAGACATTGCCCAGCATCACCTCTGCTATTGCCTCATGTCATACTAGCCATTATCTCATGTCTCTCAGACATGCGGTCAACTCGTACATAACCTCTTATCATCCTAAACTTTACCTGGTGTCATCTCTACATTACCTGGTATCAACTCATACCTTGTTTTGTATCATCACATACATTACATGTTGTCACTGCTTGGTATCTTCTGTCCCGTGGAACTCTTTGTGCCTCTGCTTGGCTCAGGGCTCCTGCACTTACAATAAAATCGAGAACCGCCTCATGGAGGCGGTGAAGTTCAGTGGTGTGGGAGAGTGCCGCAAGTCTCTGTAAAGTTAAAGGATAGCAATAAATAGGACCAAGGTTGCTTCGTATATAATATTTCTAAGCTTTGCCAAATAGATTTTTGAGTATTGGATTTTACATTTAACAAAATATTACAAACTAGTGGTACCCAAATTCTTTCATGCAGAATAGCTTTGAGATGGCCAAGAGAATAAAATGACAACAGTCTAATGGAACACGCGCGCAGCTCAATTTGCTCATAGAAAAAAAGCAGGGCTCTACTGAATTGATCTTAAATAACCTGCCTATACGCAATGACAGTGAGAGGGCATTTATTGTTGCTTGTTTGTTTGTTTTTGGGTTTTTTGCCTTTTGAGACAGGTTTCCACTATGTAGTTCAGGCTGACCTTGAACTCACTTTGTAGACCAGGCAGGCCTCAAACTCACAGTCGCGCCTCAGCCTCCCAAGTGCTGGGATTACAGGCATGTGCCACCACACCCAGCTATTGTTCCTTTTTAAAATATCCTGTTTGAATACACCAGAGGAAAGATAGCCTCTTTAATATGTGGTGCTTGCAAAACTGGCTCTCTCCGTGTGGAAGATTAAATCTAGACCCGTAGCTCTCACCACACACTAAACTAAAATAAAAATGCATCAAAGATCTAAATGTTAAACAAATGCTTAATCTGCTGGAAGGTAACACAGGTTAAACTCAAAGAAGTAGGATCTCAATATCACAAGAAAAGGTACCAAAAATCAACAAATTATATCATATAAAATTAATCTCTGCAAAGCAAAAGTAACAATCAAAGAATGAAGAGAAAACCTATAGAATGATAAAAGAATTTTGCTCATATAGAAGACTAAAACCTGGAATATATAAAGAACTAATAAAGTCAGACTCCCTCCAAATAAAAGAGTTAATCTAAAAATGGACAAGTGAAATTGAATTGTCACTTTGCAGAAGAGGTACACATAAACAATATATATATGAAAAAATATTCAACATAGCTGACCATTAGATAAATGCAAATTAAAGCAAAACTGAGATTCCATCTCACCCCAGAAAGAATGACTATCAAACATAAATCATTCAGTGACAATACTGGCAGGCCTGTGGGGAAAGGGGACCCTTCTGCATTGTGGGTGGGACTTTAAACTAGTACAACCACTATGGACTTCAGTGTGGAGATTCTTCAAAACCTAAAACTGGAAGTTTCATTTGACCCTGCTCTTCTCCTTCTAGGAATCTTCCCCAAAGAGTTCAAGACATCATATTATAGTGATAGATATGTACCCATGTTACAGCAGCACCATTCCTAATAGCTAAATTTTGAAAGCAGCCTATATATCCACAAAGGGTGAATGGGTAACGAAAATGTGGTATTTACACAGAATAGAGTAGTGCTCTGCCATAAAGAAAGATAAACTTGAGTTGTTTGTAGAAAAATGGACCTTGAGACCATGGATATTAAGTGAGATAAAGTAGATGCGCACACTTAAATGTAGTTTCTCTTATGGAGAAACACAACATACAAATAGAGATAAGAGATAAATAGTAGAAGTAGAGACAGATCATTTCTAAGTGACAGTGGGGGGGCAGAGAGGGCGGCAAAGGCGAGGGGAGGAGAGTGAGCTCTCATCCACATGGCCCAACTCCCCACACAGAATGAAGCCATTTTTTTTTACTGCAAATGTGTGAAAATGGTAGTCAAAAATAAAAATTGAAAGCAAATGTCCTGTTTGAGTACAACAGGTTTTGTCACCTCTGAGCCGACTTTCACTATCAATTACACTGCCGTTCTAGAGATGGTGGTTTTTTTGTTGATTTGTAAAAATGTTTTCAAGAACTTTTGGGAAGATATTTTATTAAAAATTTAAATAACTCAATCATTTTAAAATACTCATAGGTTCACCTGTAGCTCTAAGAAACAGTACCCAGGGGCTGCCTACTCAGTCTTCTCCAGGTGATAGCCTCATCCAAAGCTACCACTGCGCATCAGAACCGCAGCACCGACGCCGACACAGTTGCAACACAGAACAAGGGCGTCCACACGGCCCCACTGACCGCGTACTTGCGGCCCCATCCACTTCCTCCTGACGTCCCCCTCTGCACTCTTCATTTCTAAGTACTGGTGTATCAGGCATAGTATATACAACTGAAATGTAATCTATAAATCTACCTAAATTATACAGTTTGGAATCTTTTGGAGCTGTGCTTTTTCACTGAGAATACTGCCGGACATTCATTCCCTTTGGTGTGTGCTTCAGTAATTCATTTTTTATTGTTGAGTGGTAATTTAGGGAGTGGATGTGCTACAGGTTGATTCAACCACTGAAAAATATCTCTTTGTTTCCAGTATGAGGCTCCTTCAAATAAAACTATCAATATCATTTCTGTATATAATTTGTGTTTCTATTTGTCTGTGACAAATGTCCAAGAGTACAATTGCTGCATCATATGTGGTTAATGTTTAGTTTTACAAGAAATCACAAAGCCATTTTCCCATAGTGATGTAAATTTCACAATCTCATTTCACATTCCTTTTGTCTTACCCAGCCATGTGAATGATCAGTTTTGCTACGTTCTCACTTGCATTTGCTCGAGTCACTATTTCTTATCTTTACCATTCTGAAGGGTATGAAACAAGTGTTTTTTGGGCTAACCACTAACGATTGAGACAGAAAAATGGAGAAGTGTTTTTGGCTCTGTTTGTTTTTTAAATGTAAATTCATTTCATCTTAAGACTGGGAGGAATTCTTGTATTCTGTTTTTTTTTTTCTGTCTTTTGAGACAGGGTGTCACTATGCAGTTCAGGCTGCCCTTCAGCTCACTTTTTAGCCCAGGCTGGTCTCAAACACATAATGATCCTCCTGCCTCAGCCTCCTGAGTATTGGGATTACAGAGATGCACCACCACATCCAGCAATGGATTTTTTGTGTTCTAAGGATAGCAGAGGCAAGTAGCTTCAAGGAACTAGTATGAAGTGATATACAATAATATTGCAAAGGTAATAGTGGAATTAGTAAACCAACACTCGCATTCAATTATTTTTTACTTATTCCCAAGTATTTTCTGAAATTTCTAGGTGAAAAGTATAGTGCATGGCCTGAGGGTAATAGATATAGTACCCACCTTCACAGAGTTCATAGGTAGGAAATACGTTGAAGATGTTAATGCACGTAGACATGTACGTTTCAAGGTAAGAGATTTCAAAGCTGTCACTCCTCACTGTCCCTTAATCATCAAAGTATTTCTGCTATGGTGATTTAAACTGTAGGCCGTAAGTGAAATATGAACCACACTATCAGGAAAAGTTTATGTAGCTTAAAACAAAACAAGGCACTGAAAATGCCTAGATGAATCTCTAGCTCCACAAACATAAAAGTTTGGTCCCAGCTTTCTTATTAATTGTATACAAAATTATACATGCAAGACTCCCCAATCCAGTGAGAATTCCCTTAAAATCTAATCAGTTGACTATCAGATATAGTGATAATCATTGATACGACAATGCAAGCTGCAAAGTCAAGTAAATTAAAGTATGATGGAAATCTCAAATCTCTTATGAAATCATTGTTTATGGTTATACAACATGAAAGAAAAGCCAGTATGTCAAAAGACACCTCACTTACACCTCAGTAGGGAGTACAGGACTTAGGTGGCTTGCCAAAATTGATAAGGGAGACACATCTCTTAGGCCACAATTATTTCAACATGATTATTAATTATTTTTTAAAATTAAAAAATGTAGGAAGCAGCCCAAGAAATGTATTTGAAAATAGATTCACTTCTTTAGAATTTTTAGCAGATTAAATGGCTGTGTTTAATAACCCTGTATAACTCATTCTCTCTGCTTTAGGTATATTCCATAAGAGACCTGAACACTGTCAGGATTATTTACATACATTAAACAAATAATACATTTTGACACAAACAGGAGTGGTACAGTGAAAGTGTGAGAACTGAACTAACAGCATCACTATTTCATTTTCCCGCTTGGTGGCCTTCACTGGTTCGGTTCTGACTCACCCTTCTTAGCAAGTCTAGCTTCAGAGATGCTCCCATGGATTTGCTTCTACTTCACTGGCTGTTTCTGAGTGCTAGTAACTTCTCTGTGTTAGATGGTGGAATTAGTTAGAATTTTGTGGTAAGTCTTCTTCCTTTATTTCTGAATTATTTTTCTAAAGTCATTCATTCCCAGGGAATGTGATGGAATTCTCATACTTCTGTCTACAGTTCAAAGCTCTCTTCTGAACTATGGACTCATGGATTTAATTATTAATTGATATTCCTTCCTGACTATTTCTACACACTTCAAACATGAGCATGTCTAAATTTGAACTTTTGCCTTCACTTCTTAAATCCACCCTAATTTCTGTAGCCCTCCCCGTCTAATTAAATTGCATTATGATTTACCCAGTCAGTCAAAAAAGAAACCTTGGTATCACATTTTTCCTTCTACCTACGCCCTAGTTTATTTTTAATACTATTTCATTATACAAGTATGTATGGGGACTTTCATAGCCTCAATTTCAGGGTCACTAGTTGAGCCCAAGACACTGGAAGACCTTTCCTATATTTCTTCTCTACCTACTCTTGTTATTTCCAGGCTATTTGTTTTATTAAGCATCTAGATAAATTTCAAAAATATCTTGCTTAAAATCACATACAGTCTTATAACACTCTCCCAAGCCTGCAAGGCTAGAGTGGACTCCCATTGATCTGGCTGACCTCACCTAGTGGTTTGACCTGCCTCAACACACTGGCCACCTATCTGTTTCTGGAACATGCTGAACTCCTGCTGACTTCACTTCCTCACACAAGAGTCTTCTTGCAATATTCTTCCATTTGTTTTTACATGTATGTCTGACACATTTTCAGATTCCAAATTAAATTCCTCATAAAGTTCTTTTTTGGCTGTATCACTAAATCAATATCTACCAAGCCTTCACCTTTCCTTCTGAGGGGTATTTGGATCCTTTAATAACACTATTTTAACTTCTAATCAGTTTGTTTTCTCATTTCCTTTATTTCTATTTTGTCATCTCACTCGATTATTATTTCCAAAAGAACTGGAAATGTGAGCTTTTGTCTTCTTATCCCTTTACTACCTAGTTCTAGTTCTACTTCTAGTTCTAGAATATTACAGAAAAATATTTGTGAAAATGTAAACAAGTATTAGAAGTAAGGTCCATCAGGTTTACTTGATAAAAACATGTGATTGTTTAAATAAGTCTAAGAAGTCTTAATTATGAATAATCTCAAGCAATGTGTAAAAGAAATTATGGCAAGTGACAGGACTCATCAATCAGATAGCCAGGTTCAGCAGGGATCCAGAAATGTGTTTAGTGGAATCAGAAGGATCCCACACTACAAGAACAGATATGGGAAGAGAATATTAGAAGTGAAATTTGAGCATGTGACTTTTAGAAAGTACTTATTAGACATAGTGCCACCCTTTACAGACAACCGACTAATTCAGACCATGAAAGTGACATCTATATTTGACTGTTTTCTGACAAGGAATAGGATGATATCCCTGGCACTAGAACCAGGTCTATGAGAGAGAACAGATTAATATAAATCATAAAACATTTAATTTAAGGTATGTTAAATTCTACTTGCCTCTGGAAAGGCTATTTCCTAGTACTTGGGAAATTACACTTCAACACTAGACTTGTAATTATGTTTTACTCAAAATATATACCTAGGGATTAAATCTACATTAATTTTCAGTTTAAGTTATGCTCTTAGAATCTGTGACACAACCAAAATATATTTTAGATCCCCTGCACTTAATATATTAATGGTTTCTTAGAATTATTGTGAAAAGTAAATGATTAATGTGCACAAAAAGTTTCCATGATAATTAGGAAATTACAACCACTAAATAAATTCTGACTTCTATTGTTCAAACTTTAGGATCCTGACATTGGGAAGCCCTGGGATTGTAGGAAAGATGGGAGAAAATTTAAAATCAGGAGACTTACTAGCAGATGCTGTGGTTTGAACCTCAAATGCTTCCCCAGTGTTTCAGACATTCACAGCTGGGCTTCCAGAAGGTGAATGGGTCAGAGCAGCCCTACCTCATCGGTGGATTCATTCACTAAGGAAATCATAGCTGAATGTTCTGCAAGGACGTGGTCAGGAATACACATCACTTTTCCTCCTCCTCCTCCTCCTTCTCCACCTTCTTCTCTCTCTCTATTGCTATCTCTCTGTCTCCATCCTTCCCTTGTCACACACACGCGTGCGCACGCGCGCGCACACACACACACACACACACACACACACTACTTAGCTACCACAGCTAAAAGAGGCAGAGCTTTCCTCTGCCTTGCTTTTCTACCATGCCATGCCCATCTTGGAGCCAGCTGACCATAAAGCCAGTCCTCCGAAATCATGAATCAAATTAAATGCCTCCCCATCTAAACTGTGGGTATTGTATATTTTGTCCCCCCAGACAGAAAGTGTTTAATGCAGTAGGGCTCTGGCTCAACCCCTCCACATTCTCTTGTAGTCGGTCCAGGGCTTTGTATAGTAGGTACAATATGGCAACAGGAAAGTATAAAAAGGAAGGAGATGTAGTTTTGCTTATTCTGGACACATGGTCTTTTGTCCTTCCAAAGATATTTAAATAAAACTTTCAGTGTTTTACTTCAAGAAATTTAAAAGGACTTAGTGAGAAGAAAATCTAATCATGATCAAAAAGTCATGCAATGCCTAAAACATTGTACTCTGTAGTAAACTTCAGTGAAGTAGGTACTTGCTACTATTTATTATTTCTACACTAAGAATGAGTAAATGCTTTTGATACTGTTTACTTGGATCATGTAAAATTTCAATGAACGTCCATTGCAAATCTAGAAATAAAACTAAGGATGAGTGAATCTCAGCGTAAGGACACATTTATTAAGCACAGGTCCATTATCCTTTGTTAATCGCACACTAAATAGCATTTAGAGTTTATGGTTCATGTCAATAATAGGAAGTAGAGAATTATGTTTTCAGTTCTTAGGTGTATGTAACAGATAAAGAACAAGTTCGCAGCGTAATAACTGAATTACCAAATAGCATCAAGTGGAAGTAGTATAGACTTCATATATATATATATATATATATATATATATATATATGTTGTATTTTGGAAGAAGATAAAATATTCTAAGCATGAAGGTCACTGCTGGACATCTGTGAGCAGCACAAATACCACTTACATTGCTGCCAGAGGAAATGGTACTGACTTGTCACCAACAGAGCAAATAAATTTGCCATAAGAACACTGAAAAGAGTCAAAGAAAAAAGTGAATTAGAAACTTTCTGTGCACAGGCGGACAGAAGTAGGTTTCTCACCAGGCTAATGCATGAGAATATGATCAGTATTTTGCGCCCATTGTGATAAATGTTCATCCAACCATGGTGAGTAATGAGGAGGCATAAGGAAGAGGCAGAGGGGGAAACAGAAGAGAGAGGCGGAGGTGCTGGGAGTGAGAGGGAGGCTGACTCCGGTTCGAGGCAATTGAATGGAAAGCTTCTGTGATATTGTAGCACTAAGCCCTTGTTTAAAATTTATTTCCCCAGGTATTGTATTTCTCTTTACATAGAGAAGTATTTAGTGACTGCGTCAAACTAGATCAGCCTAAAAATGCTATATGGAATTTAAGTCTAAAACTAAGAACTTTCCCAAACAAGAAGAAAACTCAATAATTAAAAATCACATTAGAGAAAACACATGTATAATGTAGAAAAACTTAATCTTGACCAAACCATGTCATAAGGTAGTAAATATTCACAATTTTGAACTGTGTAAGGATGAAAATATAGTATATTAATACAGAAATACTGGAAAGTAGTGCATTTGTGACAGACATAAAAAGGTCATGAATGGAAAATTTCATACTTTTGAAATGTCAGAATAGTTCTGTTCACATTACTTTTCTCCAAATCTTTGGAAGTTGAAGTGAAATAGTACATCGGGAAGTAAAAGCAAAGATTGCTGCGCAAAACATTTCAGCACTCTACCTTTGGCAACCAACTAGTGTAACATTTGGAAAATTGCAATGAGTCAGTCTAGCTTCTCTTGTACAGCAAAGTTTCTAGGTCATTGATTATTTGTAGATTTATAACACAAATACAAAAAAGAAGATTATATACGTGATATAATTAGGTACAAAGTGATGGGAAAGTAGCATGTCTTTGTTAGGCATATGCATTGGTGAAAATGAAATATAAATAACAAGGACAAAATGAAAATAAGGTTTATTTTTAGAACAAATGTATAATGAGGGATTGTGCTTGCAAACTGAGGCAATACGACCCTGAAAGCACAAGTGTGTCACACAGGACACGAGTTTGAACTTTGGAAGACCTACCCATTCTCTTTAAGTTTCAGGTTCTCAACCTGTGAATAAAGTTAAAACATATCTCTTAACTAATTTATGAGGCTCAGAAACAATGTGTATAAAATAAGGTAAAGTGTGGTACAAATATTCATCAATACTGAGAAAACTAATATCTAATGAAACTGTTAATTTCAAAGAACTTAATGCAGCAGCTTTACAGTTTTTAAATGGTCTAAGGAAGTGGAAGAATTCAATGAATCATCAAAAGGATCACATATCATGACTAAGTAGGCCTCATCCTAGAAAGCAAGGATGCTTCAATTTACACAAAGCAATGAATGTAAATATCACATAAACAGATGCAAGGACAAAAATAACATGTCTCAATGGACACAGAAAGAGCCTTTGACAAAATCCAACATCATTTCATGATAAAAAATAAAGAAAATAGGTACTAAAGGACATTATTTCAACTTGACAAAAGCCATTTATGACCAACCTACTGCCAACACCATATCAAAAACAAAACTTTCCCTTTAAAATCAGGAAGAAAAGAATGTCCAATATCATGACTTTCGTTCAACATAGTGCTCAAAACATTACCAAGAGCAATCAGAAGGAAATGAAGTAAAAGGGCTATGCATAGGAAAGAAAGAAATTGAAATATTTGCAGAGGACATGATCCTCTACATAGATGACCAAAAAAGTCCACGAAAAACACAATCAGAATTAATAACCAAATCCAGTGATATAAGTGTCTTGGTTACTTTTCTCTCCTGGCTGCAACAGAATATCTGATTAAGGAAGAAAAGTCTTATTTAGCTCACAGTATTGAGAGGTTTCAGTCCATACTCAGCTGCCTCGAAGGCAGGGTGGCAGAAGGTGGAGGGCAACAGTTCGTCAACAGCAAAAGCAACAAGAGCAAAAAAGAAAGAGCAGAGATGGCAAGACTCTTTCCCTCCCTCATATTGTATGCGGGCTGCCCACGCCAGCATGGGTGTAGTACTCACACCCATAATCCCAGCATTGGAGCATAGATCAGTCAAAAATTCTAGAAGCCCACCCCATGACTGCACGAGCCTTTGAGGGGACATCTAGGCACAAACCATTACAAACAGGATACAAAATAAACAAAAACCAATAGCATTCCTGTACACTAATAATGAACCCAGTAAAAACAATTAGGAAAAAATACCATTTACAACAGTACCAAAAAAAAAAAAAAAAAAACTTAGGAATTAATCAAACAAAGGATGTGAAAGACCTCTACAATGAAAACTGTAGTATTGTAATGAAGGAAATTGATGACAATATGAAACAGTGTAAGGGGCTGTCAATATAGCTCAGTGGAATCATACCTGCCTACCAAGCACGAGGTTCCAAGTTCAGTGCCCAGTACCAAAAATCAAAAAACAAAAATCTAAAAAAGCTCTGCTGGAGATAGAGCTCAGTGGCATAAGTGCTTGCCTAGCAAGCCTAAGGTAATGAGTTTGATTCCCGGTACCAAAAAAAAAAAAAAAAAAAGACAATGTGAAACAGTATAAAGATATTTCCTGTTCCTAAACAGGCAGAATTAGAGTAGTCAAATGACCATAATCCCAAAATTGATGTACAGATTTAATGCAATCCCAATCAAAATATGAACAGCATTGTTCACAGAATTGGGGAAAATAATCTAAAAATTCATATGGAACCAGAGGAGATGCAGAATAGAAAGAAATATTCTGGGTAATAAGAGAAAATTCAAAATCTTAGATGTGAAGTTATAAAATTACAAAGCTATAGTGAGAAAAGCAGCATGGTACTGGCACAAGAGCAGGTGTGAGGATCAGTGGAACAGAACAGATGATGGAAAAACAACACCTGGTACATTCAACTATTTCATCTTTGACAAGAGGGACAAAAAAATACGGCGGAAGTAAGACAGTCTCTTTGATAAACAGCCCCTCAAAACTGGACTATTTACATGCAGAATTTTGAATCTAGACCCATGTCTCCCACCATGTACTAGACTAAAATCAAAGTAGATCAAAGAACTAAAAATTAAAACAGAAATATTTAACCTGCTGGAAGTTAAAGTAGATGAAACTCTTGAAGTCATAGGCATAGGCAAAGACTCTCGGAAGAGAACTCCAGCTGCACAGGAAATCAAGAATCAACTTAATTGGACCATATCAAAATAAAGTGTTTCTACATAGCAAAACAAAAACCACGAAAAAATAAAAAAAAAATCTAAAAGCAAAAAACAAAAGAAAGCAGCAAAAAGATAACCAGCAGAATGGAAAAAAAATTGTGCCAGCTTTTTCAAACAGAGGACTCATATCTAGAATATATGAAGAACTCAAAAAAGTTAGACACCCCCTTGCAAAAGAACCAATCAAAAACTGGGCAAATTAAATGAATAGACATCTTCTAGAATTATAAATCACCAATAAGTTTATGAAGAAATGCTCCTCGTTGCTGGCCTTTACAGAAATGCAAATTAAAACTATACTGGGATTCCATCTTACCCCAGAAATAATGCCTCTCATCAAGAAATCAAAACAATTCTGATAAGGCTTTGAGAGAAAAGGTACTTTTCTAAGTTGTTGACATGAATGTAAACTTGTACAACCAATGTGATAATCAGAATGGAGATTCCTGAAACACTAAAAGTAGAAATTCCATTTGACCCAGTTCTCTTCCTTTGAGGAGTCTACGCCATTGTGTTACACTGATACACATATACCTTTGTTTACAGCAGCATGATTCATAACCCCTGAGACTTAGAGGCAGCCTCTCTGCCCATCAGGGGACAAATGTCACAAGACAATGTGATATATTCAGAGTAGAGTATGAATCTGCCTAAAAGAAAGATAAATTTGTGTCACTTGTGGGAAGTCGATGCACCTGGTGACTATACTATTAAGTGAAATAAATTATTCATGCAAGCTTTCATACCCCAGAGTTTCTCTTACACAAGAAACCCAAATTATGAATAAAGGGCAAAATAAAAGATAAATGATAAGAAATAGGAAAACAGGACTTTTGCAAATGGGAAATAGATGAAGAGTCAAAGGGAGGGAGAGTGCAGGAAAGAGGATGAAGGAAGGAATTGAAGGCACTTTGTCCACGGACTCACTTCCCAGAAGGAATACACTGCAAACACGTAATAAAGAAAAAAAGGGAAGGGGCATGAATTCAGAGACCTGGGATAATCAATTAAAATAGAAAAGTTTCCTGTGATATTTTAGAATATTTGAATCTAAAATTTAAATAAATATAAAACATTGACAAATTGCAAAATTTGAAATTAAAATTTTAAAATTGGAAAGTATTGCAATACTCAGTGTGCAATCATGTCCAATCTCTTCCCACAGTATAATTCTTGTGATGAGGGACGGTTGCATTCTAACCGTAACCACTAGTTACTGAGCACTTCGGGATGTTAGACATCTCACACATACGATATGTTAGCTGCTGGCAGAAACTTCTAGGTGGAGGGAAAAATCTGGTGCCCTTTTAACAACTGCTAAATTCCTAACATGTCTTCAAGCTTCTTCTTTTGCTTCAGACATGGGCCCCCACAGAAAATTACAAGACACCAGTTTCCTCCAGTCAAAATTCATGTTTGTGTCCCATGGTGACTGCGCTGCTTTGTGGAGTTGGCCATGCACACAACATACCCGAACCTTTTTTTCTCCTTCTGCCCCTCCCTCCGTCTCTTGATTCCCTTCCCATTTGCAAGAATAACCCCCATGCTTCTTGTCATCCATCTTTGACTTTGCTCTTTAAATAACATACATTGCATTCCTCATGTAAAAGAACTCCTGTGATGTTTAAGCTTTTGTGGGTAATTTATTCACTTAACATTATGGTCTTAAGTTGCATGCATTTTCCTAGAAATGATGCAAACTTATCTTTCTTTATGGTAAAGCAGTGCTGAGTCAGTCTTGTAGATGGCCTTGGGTAAATTTCCCTCTTTATAATCTCACTAGAAGCTAAATTCCCCACCCTGGGCATCTTCCCATCTTTCATCTTCAAACATGGGACATACGAAGAAGCATGATGAGGAAAATACCCGCCTTGCTGTGTGATGACAAATCTTCCCATTGTGAAAACCATGTTTCCAGTAAAACCCCCTTTTCCTGTGTGCAGGGCACACACCACACACAGGGTCACAGTCAGTGCTGTCTTACTGGATGCACCTGCTAAACTTTCCTTAATGATTTATCTTTTGGTTTTGCTTTTGGCTTTGCGGTCACCAAGGTGAGAACCTACTGTGCTTAGTTACTAACATGGCCAACCGCCCCTCAGCTCTTCCACCCCACCCTGCTCCCGGCAGCATCAGAACTGCAACCTCTTTGTTAATCACCCAGGGGTAACTGTCTTCTTTAGAAATTTTCATCAGTATGTGTTTTCAGTACTAACGGTTTCATTCACTTGATAATGCAATTGGTATATGTGCACAACACACTTTGGTTATTATTTTTGCCTTTTCCCCTTTTATTTTCCCTGCATCAGATTCATTTATTTTATGACATTATAAAGGTAATTATCATATATGCAGACTGAAAACCAGACTAATAGACCAAGGACCATACAAAACTTCCTAAAGTCACTGTTGACTCTTCTCCTTTAGTGAAGGTCACTGTGTGTCACTGAGAATCCCATTCAGCCGTCCTCAGTCTCTAGCTAGGAATCCACCACTTCGCAGTTCCACTTCTGGTCTAGCATAAGTCACCTTTGTGTCTGCTGACGCGTGCACCAGAAGGGCCTCTTGTCCTCCACACGTCCCCACTTTCCTCTCCTCAGTCTATTCTCACCACCGAAGCCAGAGGAACCCTTCGCATTTTGCTTGAGATCAAGATTGTTTTCTGCACGGCGCCCTTGGAGTATTTTGACTAACCCCGTGGCCCGACAGATCCCAGCTTCACCTCCCACTGCTGGACTCACTTTCAGGACTTCCTTGTGTGTTCACTCCAGTCATCTGGGTGTTGCCGCTCCTCACACACTCGGGTGCACCTTTCCATCGGAATTTTGTACCTGTTCTTTTTCTGCACATAACACTCCTCCTCCTGTGGATACAGGTCTAACCCCCTCAAATTTTTCCGTCCACATAATTCCTTCTTGGTAGCTGTTTTTTGTCTGAACCTTCTTTATATTCTTACGCTGCTCCCTGCTTAGTTTCTCATCGTGATACTTCCTGTCTTGCATAGGTCACAAAATGTTTACTTTCCCCCATTTGCCGAGTGGCATCCGCGAGGAGAGGCACGGTTCTCTGCACTGATATTTGGGTTTTCATAAGTGTATAGAAGAGTCTGGCACATTGCAAGTGATCAACAAATCACCACTAAATGAAAAAAATCCACTACTCACATTTATTTGTTTCATTAACCTAGAAAGGTCAATATATTTTTATAAATGGGAAAATTGAACCTTAATTTATATAAGTTATCTAACATCCCAGAACAAATAATTCCTTTTGTGGTCTGCACTCTAACATTTCCATGACCTTGCTGATAATCTGATGTTTTAGTACTCATTGATGATCACTTCTTTCTTTCTTTCTTTCTTTTTGTCCCTATTAATATGTTATGGATCTTGTTTTTATTTATTTAAAAATTTTTATTAACTCTTCTCATTCATAAATATCTCTTAGGATTTCAACTCTTTATTTTTCTTTGCCAGAACTGATAACCAAATCTGATTAGTGAAATCTGTCCCAGATATTTTGTCGTCTCATGAGTGAAAGACTGGATGTTTTCTGATAACTTCTATAGATGAAAGTGTTTGAAGATCATTTTCTCTGATGATTACTCAGAATGAATAATGTGCTCAGATCTTTCATATCTCAGTACAAAACAGCTAGAAACGGATTCTAGTCCCTGAAGACAGAGCCTGACCTTGAATCATCTCCTGCAGCTGTGTGCTTTGTACTCGCACCACAGGAGAGCTCACCTGGGGGCACTGTCACCACACAGTGGCCCATTCTCATGCTCAGCTCAAAGTACAGTTTCTGTCTTAGTTAATGGTGCTCATGGCGGTGACATCAGATTCCACTCTATATACAGCTCAAATGATGTTCACTTTATGCAGAAACAAAAACTCAGGATAGAGTCACACACACCGTGGTGCAGCGTGTTGGCTGGCAGTGCAGGAACGAATGTTCAGGGCAAAGGGCAGGGGAGGAAGCCTGAGCAGTGGATCTCTTGCCGTTCCTCCTGTCGATGGGTGACAGCCACTAGCAAGAGCACAGGGCTAAGTGTGTGGTCCCCAGCACCCTGCCCACGCTGCTGCCCCCAGACATCCTGAGACCTCAGGCAATGCCTCCTGGGGGTGCCCTGCCCTAGGTCCACTTCCTTTCCTTGTAGGTTGTTGATCTCCTGGATGCCCTTTATTTCCCTTTCCATTTTCAAATTAGACATTTTTCAAACAAGAGAAAGAAAAGAACAAAACATGCTAAAAATAGTGTGAATTTCTTTCTGGCCCAGAAGACCTTTTGGTTCAGCTGGAAACAGAAAGGCTTATCCTAACTGCTTCCCTGCCAGGAGGCAAAGCCCTGCCAGCAATTCTGATGTAGGGAAGGGAGGGAGACAGGAATCATTCCTTGGACCCTCAATATGCGCAGTTGATTTCTTCCAATAAAGAAAACAAATAAAGATCAGGACTTTATGTTCACATATTACTGATGTCCATCTGATATCAATCGATTGCAGATTCAACACAGAAGGGTGGTGCACCATCAGGAGTTAGCACTCCTGGAAAGGGGGCCAAGGACAGAATGTATCCTGCAGACAGCATTCCTCTCATCCCTGTGCCCCTGTCTGCACGAAATGTAACTTCTTCCTCAGTAATAGTCAGCACAGGTATATTGAGAGTCTTTGCAAAAACTTTCGTACACGGTCTTTTAATTCTGATGTTGTTTGTTTCATATTAGGTTTTTGGTACTGGAATGTTTTGATGAAACACTGTAATTAACATAGAAATGGCCATATAATAAATAATGTCTTTATGATGGGCTAGGTAATAACAGAAAAGCAATATGAGAAAAACAGGTCCACTGACAGCAACTTAACATTTGTGGAAGAGCACACCATGATTTCTGTTTCAGGCATAGCAAAACATTTTGCTGTCTACCTATATAATAAGACATTTTTATTTTTAAAAATCTTTAAAAGTGAGCAATGTGTTAATAAGTCATTGTTTCCCAACACAGAATGACATGCTGCTTATTTATATAATGTTGTTTCATTTACATGATACAGTGCTATAAAATTGCCTCTATAAATAAAAAGCAAGAAACTATTTGAAATTAGCCTTTCATATTTAACTTTTCAAAGATATTTCAGGTTCCTATGCAATACCACTTTGTTTCTGAACCAGTACATAAGCTATTAGAATCATTGTCTTTTCAGAACTCAACACATACTAGAACTAACATTGCCTACTTAATAATGAATATATTATACAAGTAATGTTCATAATTATTGTACTAACAAATTTAGTTTTCAAAATTAACCAAGTTGAGAAATGTAAGAAATCTTTATATTTATGCAAATACCTTCATTATTTAAATAAACACATCTTTTGACAAAGTAAAATGTCAAGGCTCTTTTAAAATAAGAAAGAAACTACCCATTTCCAGGATTGGTCCCTGGCCACTGGACACACTAGCTATAATTAAATTATATAACATAAAACAAGAAAGTCAAATGTAGGCAAATGGTGGAAGCACAATTAGATATGACAGAGATTTTTGCACAGTAATGATAGAACATGCATCCTATGTGACCCAACTTGGAAAATCCACATAAAGAGCATGAGATGCAAACACATTGATGAGTTTCTCCCCTTAATCTAATTCCTGCTGAGTCACTATGGCACCACCCATTAGAGGTCATGTGCTACGGTACTGGCCACTGAAGACCGTGTGCTACGGCACTGAGCCAGTATGGTGCCAAACCAATATGGTGCTGACCCAATATGGCGCTGGCCCAATGTGGCGCTGGCCACTAGAGGTCATGTGCTAAGCCCCATCCTTCTTCCTCTGAGTCAAATTATGACTTCCTGTTTCCCTTTTTTTAATCTCCTGTTTCCTTTTCCCACAATCCTGCCCAATCCTGGTCTTCCACATCAGGCAGTCTGCCTCCTAAACTCCACCTCCAGCATAGGTCTATTTAACTTTTGACCAGGCCAGGCAGTCAGAAGCTTCCCATCTCTTTTTTACTGTGGTCTTCTCCATGCCCACAATAAAGGCATTTTATTCTGCTGTACTTCTCTCTGCACTGGAAAAACATATCACACATGAGAAAGTCCAGTTTGTGAATCCATTGCACAAGACTTGAATTGAGTTTTTCAAAATCAAACCTTTGCACACTTCCCATTCTTACTCAGTGCCTGCCACCTTCTCTTCCTCCTTGGCCCTTGGACTCCAGCAAGCTTTCTCTGTGGCCTCCACAGGGCTGCGGCCCCTGGAGACCAGGCCCCGCTCTGGCTCCACCTAGAAATCTCCTCATGGGAGCTGTTCTTGACCATTTCTGGGAGAGCCAGTGTTTGGAACCATCTGTGAGAGCTCCACGGGAGGATGCCTCTGTGCTTTACCGCTTTGTAAGAAAAACAAAAAGCCTGTACTCCTTTCCTATCTTTTCCTTAATGTATGATTGCAATAAGGGATTTTAATGCTGAAATAATTGATTTTTATAGGCTTATAGTCCATAGGGACACAAACTGCAAAGCAATCTACAAAGCTAATATTAACCAAGAGTTTAATACATGTCCCCTACCTTTCTCTGTGGCCTTTTCCTCCTGTCTCTACTTTTTTTTCTTTCTCTCATTAGAATGAAAAAAAAATTAAGTATTAAGATTTGCCTTTTCCAAGCTCTTTTCTAAAAGGAATAACAAACTAGTGGTAAGACAAAATGTTAATGAAAGGAATAGATGAAATAAAACCCTAAATTAATCCACTCATGAAATCACCTTCCCCTAATAGCTAGATGACCATGTGGGTTTTGATTTTCAGATCTAATCTAATGTCTTGGGATACTGAGATTTAAAAATGAATGCCCTCCATTTTATTGAGGTCACTTAATTAACTAAAAAGGGCAAGCAGAGTCTATAAATCTTTTGGAGCACTTTCTGGCATTCTTTATTTCTCTTATGCTAACATTCTTTACTCAAGAAAGTGAAAAATTATTTTATATTGTTTCTGTATCTACTTCAGAGAATTTAAAAGATATTGAAATTCTGCAACTATAGTTTTAGCCTGGTATTTTCCCATGCCAATTTTCCCAAAAGAATATGGAAAGAGTTTTATTTCACATATCATTAAAGTTTTGTCCTTGTAAGCATCTTTTCATTATAGGCTAATGAGGAAAGATGAGGCTCTTTCTTGTGTTCAAGCTTTTATGTTTGTCAATGAATTTTTTACATGTTAACATCTGTTAAAATAATTTGCATGTAGTTGTGATTTTACTTGCTCATATAATTTTCATTAATGTTGTTATTAAGCCTTTAGAGTTACATTTCTCCTATAAAAGGGTTGAAGTGATGGACAGAAAATGACATTCTTTTTCCTGTTTGTTGGGCACCGTACTTGTGTCTCAGTGTCTATTTGTGTCCTGCAGGGATTCTAGCACACTTGTGGGTAGCAAAATCTGAAGACACTGATGTCCTTTATACGGAATGGTCTGCTGCTGGCATGTAACCTGTACACATCTTCCTGTTGATCTAAAGCAAAGTAAATGTCATATAAGTAGTTATATTATTTAGAGAACAATGACATTAGAATCTGTGCATAATTACTGCAGATACATAGTTTTTCCAAGTTCTTTTCATCTTTTGATATGCAACATGTAGAATAGAGTGTTAACTATATATATCTTAGAAAAAAAGAAATAAATTTGAATGGGAAATATTGCAGTATGCCTTTATTCCCAGCCCCATAATTTACTCGGGAAAATTTTCAGAGGGTGTGTTTTAACTGAAATTATTTGAGTCAGAAACTTTAATAGTTACTAGAAGTAATTGCAACAAAGGATATTTGGAGTTTGGATGGGTGAGTGTCAAACAAAAATGAACAACCAAACGTAGCCCACTTACAAATATTACTTAAACACTGTCCGTGTGAAGCAGATGGGACAGCACGAAGATACCACTGTGAATGTGGCAGAGGTGATCCCGGGCACCTGAAGTCAGTCTGCGATAGAGCTAAATGCTAGCCATTTTCCACCAACTGCCTGAACTCACAGACACTTGGTATCTTTTGACCTTTTTATGTATTCTGATTCATAACATATTGCAAAGGAGTGTGGAAGTATCTAACATTACTAAAGAATTTTTAATTTGGCACCTGAAAGACCAATCACAATAACAAATCTTAAAACCAATAGAGTCACAGAAGTTAGAAAAGTGGGTGTGTTACTCAAAGGACAGAGAAAAATGAGGGAGTAGCTTATGAGCTAGAGGCCTGAGTGTTAAAAAAAAAAGCTGATGAACATTACATAAGTTTAACAAGTCGAGATCCAGGTGAAAGTGTCTTACTAGGTTCAATCTTGATCTTGATTTAACAAGATAATCTGGGGAGCATTCTTCCATGATAATGATTTCAAGTCCTAATAGCATAATAAATCAGTGGAAGGTGACCTGCTGTGTTTATCTGTAGCACAATAGAAACACTTTCTAGTAGGTCGTGGACCAATTCTGATGAAGGGGAAAAGGACACTCTGAGTCCTCCTGGAGATGTGTCTGTAATGAGGACACAAATCAGCCAACTGTAAAGAGAATTACATAGGGACTGGACCTCACGAAGAGAGTAGTTAGACCGAGGTATTTTAATGAAACTCTTAGAAAAGGGAAATTCTAATATCTAACTTATAAGAGATCCATGTTTGTGATAATACATAATTTACAACACTTTAAATGGAGTGAAAGATATATTTGTAAGGTGATCTAGAAGCTGTTTTGTACAAAATACTTAGAATAGCAGAGGGTAATTTTCTATCAAACTATTCAGTTTGCACTTGACTGTGGAGAAGACATAGTATGTGAGTCATGCTGAATAATAATGTGGCTCATCTATGTGAGAAAAGCACTTACTCACATATGAAATAAAATGGGCAAACTCTGTCCAACTTGTCCCATCAATTATCTTATTGTTTATATTAAATTTTAACTCAAAGAAATTTCATCACAAACTATTTCATTTAACGGGAAAGTTGCATCCTTATGTGGCTTGTACTTACATCATAGAGACAATTACTCTGAGAAGAAACAAGCATAGGCCCGCTTTACTTCCCATCACCTCTGGGGTGATGTCCTCCTACCACATTAGTGTGAGTGCTGAACTGGCAAGTGATAAGTCAAACCCTGTGTGTAACAGTAGTAAATGTGCCATCTTGGACTCTTCCTCCCATAGCTAATCATGAGTTAGTTAATCGACAGTTTATTTTCATTTGACAATTATCCATTTACTAAAAGAGCTTATCTCACCCCTAAACTAAAATGAAGTGGAAAAGTGACTCATTTACTTCTTCAAGCAAGTATTTACTGAATTCCTACTACATATCAGGCACCATTCTGGGTGAAGAGAATATTTTTAAAAAAGCAACCTATTTTCCCATAATGAAGGACAAATTTGAATCATTTGTACGAAAATGGAAGCACGTTGAAACGATATTGTTAAGTGAAATAAATCAGACACATCGGCTTAAAGATTGAAGGGTTTCTGTTAGAGGAGAAATTGACGGTATAAATGAAGAGTAAAATAGAAATAGGTAACCGAAAGTAGTGAGACGGACCTTGTTCAAAAGGGCGGGGGATCAAGAGCAGGAGGAAGGCAGAAGGGCAGGGGAGGGGATAAAGCGCGGAGATGGGCTCCTTCCATGCGCCGGTTTCCTACAAGGAACGCAATCACTCTGTACCGCGCACGTGGACTGTACTAATCAAAAATAAAAAGGGAAAAGTAACTGACCCCGACCGGAAGGACAAAAGCCACGTTTCCAAAGGTTCATTCTTTAGTTTGGAAGGAGCCTGTTATACCTAACGAATGTAACGACAAGTGACAAGTAATTACCTTGATGAGCAAGAAGCGAGTAAGCGCAGCACCGCGCAGAAGCCAGGCAGCGCCTGAGGGAGGCGGAGGCGGCGCCCTGAGGGCCAGGCCTTCCTCCACGGAAGCGTGCTGTGGGGACGCAGGCCCGAGGCTATGCCCAGTGTCAGTGCGGGCCCCAGCGCCGCGGTTAGAGGAAGGGCTGGTGCGAGGGAAGCGCGGCGCGGGCGTGGAAGGAGTTAGAACCCAAGTCAGGAGTGGAGCGGGGAGAAGTGGGACGGGCGCCATGAGCTGAGGATCCCTGGCTTTCACTTTGTCAGGCTCTTGGGAGCATTTTGAGAGAAGACTGACATCTTTTTTCTGTATTTTTAAAGCTTAAAAAAATTGAAAAATCTAAAAAATAATAGAAAAAAATTTATAATAGTTTAAACCAGTTTTAGAAATGTTTCACTCTGAATTTTAAGTGAACTTTATGTTGAGGAATAATTACCTCAGAAAAGTTCACGCACCCTAATTCTGCCGCTTGGCTTTTGCAGTGGGTGCAGTTAGGTCACCATCACCCAGAGCAAGGGAGCGGAGTGCAGGGTCAGGCAGCTCGTTGGCGGCCCAGGCGCTCCCTGCCTGCCTCCCCCTTCCCTGAAGATGATACCGCCTCGATTCCTTTCCTTGTAGGCAATGATGCCTATTTCTGAATTTTATGGAAAATGAAATGATACAGTGGTTGCATTTTTATGCCTGAACTTTTGCTCAAGTTATATTTGCAGAATTTGTTCCTGCCTTTGCATGTTAAGAAATAACTGCTGTGTTCCATTGCTCCAAAAGGATGCACGGTAAAAAAATACCACCTATATCAGCTCACTAGGGAACCAGATTTAATATCAGATACATATTTATATACATACAAATATATGCAGTAGATGGATTTAAAATGTGGGCTTACAGTGGCTGCCCACAGAGCCAGCTATGCGGAGTGCAGAAGGGCCATCTGTGTACTGGAGAGCCGAAGGATCCAGTAAAAACGAGAGCACCTGAAGCTCACTGTACAGTCCTGTGTGAAGAATCTGTGCCAAAGACTGAGGACTCTGAGCTGGAAGTCTGGAGATGACTTCCAAGGCAAAGCAAAGACTATAGATCCTCAGAAAAGTGAGTCTTCCTTCTCTCCCCTTTCCATTCCACCCAGGCTACAAGTCTAGTGGTTGGTTCTACCCACATTCAGGGAGGGCCTTTGCTCTTCAGTAAATCTGCTTATGCCTACCACTATGCTATGTCAATCAGTGTGGCTCTCTTACTCAAGCTGACCTAACAGGTACTATCATACCGCCATTCACTTCAGCTTGTTCTGCTGATGAATAGTTTGGTTGTTAGCTTTTGGAGTAGCTCCCCTATAAATTCTATGGGATATGGTGTGTGGCTCACATAATTAGAGTGTGAAGCAGTTGCCTCATGGAACATGCTTTCAGCTTATTGTCAAAATATATTCTGAAGTGATTCTACCAACATACTCCTTGTGAAGCTATGTGTGAAGATGCGGTGTTCTTCACAGCTTTGTCAAAAACACTTTGTATTGTCATCGTGTTAGTTTGCCACAGTTGCCACATTCACATATGGCAGGCTGATTGGTATAAACAGTAGAAGTTTATATTCTCATAGCTCTGGAGACCAGAAGACCAAAGGGTTGGTAAATTGTTTCTTTGGAAGCTTGTTTGAGGGGCTTATGTGTACCCACCTTCTCTGTCTCTGTCTTTACGTGTTCATCCCTCTATACTTTCTGGGTCCTAATCTCTGCCATGTGGACACCAGTCATGTTGGACAAGGGACCATCCCACTGAAATAATTTCACCTTTATTACCTCTAGGAAGATCCTGTCTTCAAACAAAGCCACATTCTTAAGTGTCAGGGGTTACAATTTCATGTAGAATTTTTAGAAGACACAATACAGCATGGAACAGTTTTAAAGTTTAGCTATCTGGTGGAAACTGTTCCACTGTACTTCTGATTTGTATTTAACTGGTGTCTAATGAGGTCGAGTATCTTTTTTACATGTTTAGTCCCCACTCCATGGAAGGTAACTTGTTTCTATGAAATGCTTATTTAATTACGTTGCTCTAATTGCAAATACAAGCATCAATTTTGTCTTTTCACTCTCTGAATGAGATCATTTGACAAAGAGAAGTTCTTAACAGTAATAAACCAGTGAAATTTACCCATCTATTTCTTTCAAATTAACACTTTTTAGGACCTGTGGAAAAAATTTCTTACTACTCTGACAGGCAAGATGGTATTTTTCTGTGATTTTCATTTTTAAAAAGCTTAACTGATTTGAATCTCACATTTAGGCACAGAATTCAGATTTCAGAACATGGATCTCGTCTGATCACATTTTATTCCATATTATATCTAATATCTACTTCTAGAGATCATGATTTCCTTTCTGCACTGAAGAGGCTCTTTCTGACAAATTTAGTGACTGTGTATGGATGATTCTCTTTCTGTTGCATTGGTCATTTTTCTCTATCCATTGACCAAAGCCCTTCTTTCTAACATTTTGTAACTTTAAAATTCTTTAAATACATTTAAGGTTTTTTTCATAATAACTATCTCCAAAGATGAAAACAGTTTTCATACATTTATGTTACTAATTCAAAAATGAAACATAAAACTATTGACATAATTTCCATGTGGTTAATGAATTTGAAAAGATTGATTTTTATATAATTTAGAAAGTTATATTTTTGATTCCTTATAAGTATTCATCTTGAGTTTCTCATTATACTGTTCTCATAAGGTAATTGAGCATTATTTGTTTTGTTTTACAACCAAAGAAACCACAGTTAATTGTCTCACCTAGTGTAAGATGAATTATTTACAATTGGAATTCAGCATCCCTGTCTTCTCCTTCACCTGGTTAACAAGCAGGGCAGGGTGCCATTTTGGCCATTAATTTTCCTTAAGAAACTAGACAGTTGTGTTCCTATGATCACTGTTGCTTAGAGGATTCCATTAACTCTTAATTTTACAGTTAACGAAACTGTATTTCCTTACTAATTGGCATGTGCTTGGATGAGTCATAGCTCATGATACAACTTATTCAGTTATATCTCAAAAATTATGCTCATTGAGTCAAATAACACCATGCCAGAGAGTCTCAATATAGAGGGTTTCAGATTCTGCCTTTTCTAGCTCCTTTCTGATTCTAAATCACACTAATCGTCATTACTGTCCAAACTGTTATCTGTGTCTTCTAGCGTATTTCTACTACCCACATGTTAGTGTGATGTTCATCGGCATTTTTACCCATGTAATAGAAGGAATCACATTCACTGCTTTACTCTCTGGGTGTGAAATATGTCCCTCTTCAGCTCTGTCTAATGTTAGCATCTGCCTTATTCTCAGCTGTTTTTCCTCAGTCCTAATTATTCCTCATCAGCATTAATCCACATTTCTTGTATTTATCTGACCTTTATTTCTTCACTATTTCACTTTATATTTGGAGAGAAACATAAGTAGGTTCAAAGTCTTCTTTCCATTGACAGTCTTTGCTCATCCTATAAGCATAATATCAAGTATACCAAGAAGATTTTTGTGTACATAGTAGACTTTGAGTCACATAAACTACACATGCACATTATAGGCTAAAATAAGAGTTTCACTTCCTTGTGTATACATTAGACAAGGAAGAGGTGCCTCTAAAATTATTGTGGTAAACCTATTCACCAAGTACTAACTGAATTTCCTCTTCTTATCCAGGGTCACAGTCCCTAATGATAATTCAATCTGAAATCAGGCCTTATATAAAGTTTTCTCTCTTTTTTTGCATAATCAGCTGGATGTTAGCCTTGTCACACCCCCTTTGATAAGTTTTTCAGTGTATAAAAATCTTATCACTGATGGTGGGACCCAGCTGAGTCATTCTTACATTTCCCTTAGTGCTGGGTTTGAATCCTGGCTTACACCACAGGAACACCTGCTACACTTGCTCTGCCCGCTTCCAGGACATCCACCAGAATGAGCTTTCAGAAAGGGCAGGGACACGATTATTCCTGAGAAGCCCTGAGGAGACTACTATCCTTTCTGCAGTTAGCTGCACTGGCGTAGCAATGGTCTGAAGGTGAAGAAAGCACCAAAAAAAGTCCAGTCACGTGAGTTTACTCTGCAGCATATTTACCTGGAAAAGCTCTTGGAGAAGGAAGAATAACTGGACAAAGATGGAAATAAAAATGTAAACCAGGCCTGAGAACAGCTACCACACATACCATGAGACACCTGAACCCTATAGTGGATTTTGGCCCACTTCCGCATTATGTCTTTTGTTTTCTTCTTCAAGATTTCTGTATTCTAAATAACAGTAAAATTTGACTTTACTGCTTATTGTCCAGTATCTTTTGGAGAGTTTTTCAGCCATCTTTGGCAAGAACTTTGTCCACTTGTCAGTTTTCCATTCCTCACACTCCAGAAGCCCACCTCAGGCCCTGGTTCTCCAGGGTTTGTTCCACCCAGGCTGTCAGGCCTGTGCTCCTTTCAGTATCTGGATGTCCCATCAGATGGAATTTTCACAAGGTTCCAGATTCACTGGTTCTGTATGTGGCATTTATGGTGCCTGGAAAATACTCACCTATTGAACAACAATACAGAAAGTTCAGCCTGATCCTAGCAAAAGCCCTTTTCCCTACTGTCTTGGATCATACATCAGCCTTCCCTTTGTACCACCTGGGTCTGGCTTCAGTGCTCCTTGCACATCTCTTGGCACAAACCCTTCCCCTCTCTGAACAGCCTCATCAAGATTAGACTGGAGGCAAAGGGGGTGTTGGCAGTGCAGTGGGTGATATGGGTTGTCTACCTGGTTTGCTTGAGATGCCCAGCAAGTTAGAAAAGCAGCTTCTGGCTGTCTATGAGAGCATGACTCTGAGAAGTATGTCTGGACCCTGGTGCTTCCCTCCTTGTCTTCTTTGCTGCTTTCTGCGTCACAGACCCTGTGAGCTGACCAGTTTTCCTGTGCCACAACTTTTCTCCCTGGTGTTTCTGTTGTTGCGCTGTCCAGCGATGTACTGAACACACAAGCTGAAACACACACCTTCGTCTACCTGATGGACACCCACTCCCTTCAAGAAAGCACAGAGCATGGCGACTCTGCAAATAAAATCCTCCCTTCTCCATCACCATTATTCTATATTTTTAAGATGAGTGATGGATTTCAAGGGTGGTGGAATTGATTATTACACACCAGTAATGTAAATTTTCCATAAGGAGATGTAGATTTAGATTTTCTTAACCTTTATTTATATACTTTTTAAAAAGTAATTTTTAATGATTCTGTTTCATGCAACATTTGAATTCTTAAACTGTTTTTCATGCTCAAAAGTGACTATACTCAAAAAGTCAGACATTCCAAAGGTTGTAGTTCAGTGTTATAAGAAGCACAGTTCCTAGACAAGATGACTTGCTGAGTTAGTAATCCTTACTTAACTACTACACAGCGATTTGGGTAACAAACTTCTCTTATATTTCTGTAATTAGAGGTGATGACATGGAATTATATCCAAGATCCCTTTTAGCACTAGCATTATTACTTCTAGATAAATAGCAATATTTTTATTGCAAGAAGAACTAAGTACTATACTAGAAAGATCATAAAGAAGGGCAATAAATTGGAAGGTATGGAGATGATGGGAAATGATCTCTTTTACTACCACAAAGAGGATTTACATGAAGAACAAAGGATTTATAGTTAACATAGCTCAGTAGGTGTTTAAATATAGTGCTATTTAAACCAGCTGTCATTTGTCAATCCTTGGTAATTTAACTATTCTTACTGGATGATTTCAAATACTCTCAGAAATCTCCCCCATCCACTTAATTCGAGAAGAACTCCAGGACTATTTCATATATGAACAAAGACTATCTTTATTCATCTTTACACATTTTTAGTGCTCTCACCACATCTCATAGCAGCTGCTCCTCCATGAAGGGTCTGTGTTTGAGGTCACTACGGTGGTTCTGTCTCCTCCCACTGAGCTGTCTGCCCTCAGACATCACTGTCCTCGCCTCCTTCAGGGTAGCATCACTGCTACTGTAGTATCCACCAGCATCTGTGCTTTTCTTACGATCTTAGCTTGGTAAAGTCAATCTGTGAAACTTGTAGAAGCTGGCAGGTTTCCCTTGTCTTCTAAGAGCTGTTTTTATCTCCAGGGTATTTTGAAATATCTTTAAAAACTTATGTGCGATAAGTTTTTTGGGTTTTATCTGTAACAGGTTTTTGGCTTTTATTTGTAACTGTTACCTTTGCTCAACACACACACACACACACACACACACACACACACACACACACACGCCATTTCTTCTTTCTTTTTAGAAGAATTTTTGGAAGAAGAACAAAATTATTAGATGTTGTGATAAATGCCTGATAATATACACTAGATTTCTAAGCCAGATTGTGGAGAAAGTAAACAAAAGTAAGTATAAATAGATGTAATGTGAGAATTCATTAGTATGTAGTGTACTGTACTTACCAGATATGGCTGTTGTGCTGTATACAACCTGATGTATTTTATCTGTATGTTACCTGAGAAATAAGTAAAAATGAGTCATCCTACAGCATTATAGTCTGATTTCACCCAAGTTATGGGACCAAGATAAAGTGTGAGTTATTAATATTTTTATTTTTTGAGAAGCATTTTTTTACAATCTGCTGGAGGAAAGTAAAGCACAACCAATGGGAGTTGGCTTCATCAGAGAAAGCAAAAAATATTGAAGCTGTCAGTGTTAAAACTTTTAACTCTACCAGCTCTGATAGCTTCTGCTTGTGCCCTTCAGTGCAGTCTTGGACCACTGTCTGAAGGAGGGACGTATTTTCCATGGGCTGAGGTAGAAGTTAAATTTGAGCGTAAAACTTTGCCAGTCTCTGGCCACCCTCTACCTCTGTTGACTAAAGTTTTACTACGAGTCAGCTCTTTGACTTGACTCTCTTTTCTCCATATAAGTCCACTCCCAAGAAGTCCCTCAGTTGCTCAGACACATGGACTTTGACCTAATTTGACAGATTTTCCCAAGTATTCAAAAAAACTGCTACTGGCTTTAGTTGAGACATAAATTCACACCAATTTATGTATTTCTGTATTTCTGTATCTCTCCTTTCTCCTGTAACATGAAAACTATTTAGTTACATGTGTTAAACTTTAACTCACTTAGTATCACAGAAAAAATAAAAAACCCAACATTAAATAGAGCAGCTCCCCCTTGTCATTGGGAGGACAGCATCCCCAGTGCACGCATGAAACCATGGAGAGTACTTTGTCCTATAATTTAATGCAGTTTCATCTTAACTAAGCAAGCACTGTGGCTGAAACTTTTCTTGTTTCAGGAGCAAAAGCAAAACTAGCTCAGATTTTTTTTCCTTTGTTAGAATCTCAGGAATAGAATGTACATTCCTACCATAGATCTTAACAACCTCAGTATATAATTTTTTTTCTTATTGAGTTGAGCACTTCTGCATTTTCAACTAAGGTGAACACTTTATGGCTCCTTTTGGCAATTTATAATGCCAGTATCACTACCTTTTGTTCCTCAGTGCCACTATTAAATTGAAGAAAGTACGTTTTACTTGAACAAAAGTACTGCCACTATGACAGTTGATCTGATAACCAACAACAGTACTGAGAGATTAATGGATGTGTAACATACAGAGCATGAACACAATGGATAAAGGGGTGATCTGTGATCTGGATAGGATGGAGTATAATTGTAAATTTCATCAAGATGTTATGCAATTTAAAATTTATAAGAATTACTTACTTTTGGAATTTTCCGTTCAATATTTGTGAAGCACCCTTGACCACAGCCAACTGATGCTACAGAAAATAAAATAAAAAGTATTAGAGGGCTATTGTAGGTTAAAAGAAATGCAAGTACTAAATTATCAACAAAATTAAAAGGTAGATAATATAAATAGAGGTAAAATGTTATTAATGGATATTTTGAAGCATATAGAATTACCAAAGTTAAATTTGTAAGCTCTTAAGTTTTAATTAAAAAGATGTCAATTATATAATTTTTAATATCAAAAGTAAGCTTTGTCTGTTTTTCTTTCAGGAAGCCACACAGGAAAGTGTTATTTCCACACCTAAAACTAAAACCCTATAAATTACCAAATTTTAGTATTTTTAACCCACTAGAAAATGTTTTCTTAGGTTCCAGGAGGACAGAGTAGTAGACATGATCAGGGTCCAAAATGAGTCTGTATATGTGGATCTGCATGTGATAATTGATGTCACTGGAAAATAGGACTGAATAACGCCAACACACAGGACTCTCGTCTGCTCTAGGTTTTAAGTGTCACAATAACGAAGCAATAAAAATTGTAGTGTTCCTTTGATGGATAACGAACAGACTGACTTTCCCCACTTAGCATTAACTGCCTAATATCTGACGCTGTCCTAGCCCAGTATTACTGACAGCATTCTTCTTCTTAATAGTGATTTCTTTTGATCTTAGTACTGAATGTTTTGAACTGGACCAGCATGGATTATAAAACAGAGGAGAAAAACTAACCATGTTTTAGAACTTGTTATGTGTCAGACATTTAACAAATGTGCTTCAGTAATACAAAAATTGAAGCACCGGGTCTGTAGTTGTTTAATTAATAAAATTAATGTATGAAATACTGCTGTACTACCAGTCCCATAAAAACTCGAAGAATGTGTTATAGCTTATGTCTAGGTCTCCCCAAAAGCTGCATGGTGTCACAGGTGAGGTGACCTCAGCAAGAAAATGCATGCTTTATTTTTGTTCGCGAGCAGCAACCTACAGGAAGATGGAGCCCCCTGGAAGGTGGTATAGTTCCCCTCCTGGTGCAGTTCCACCGGTTAGGAAGACCTCAGACGAAACATGCACTTCTGCAAGGTCTTGGGAGAACTGCTTTTGTCTAGCATGAGGCGGTTTAGGGGCTCTCCCAGGAAAGACGTCTTCCTTGCACTTACTAATTCAAATGCCAGGCAGCGCCCGGCTTGGAGAAGACAGCTGGGGCCTCAGGTGTTCATCTGCCGCGCTCTCCAAAGGCGGCTGAATTGCGGAGGCGCGCGGTGGACTCCGGGCTGAGACGTGGGGACGAAAGACGCTGACGCTGGGGCGTGGCCTAGCACAGCACGCTTCCTCCGTCAGGGCTTCCTCCACCCTCCACGCGCCCTGCCCTGCAGCCACTGGCTATGGATCAAAGCTTCCACAAAATGTGACCCAAAAGGAACTCTGGCTTCTTTAAGTTGAGGTTGTCTGACATTTTGTCCCAGCGATGAAGAAAGTGACTACGACATCAATACAGTAAATTTGTGATTAAAAATAATAAGCAGACCAGGTGGCGACTTCCTCACTCTTTTAAGAATCATTTTGAGAAAACCTTCAGAAAGAAGACACAGGGAGCTGAGATTTATTTTCTAGAGGTTGGATTTATTTAGGGTTAAGTAAGCCTCCTACTGAAGAGCAGCTAGAATGTTCCCAGATCTCTTGATCTGCCGCTTAATTTTAAAGTGATAAACAAGTGGAATTTCCCAATTGATGGACTACATTTCTATTAAGTGTGTGGGATCTTCAAGTCAGTTAACCGATGAGACTTCCCAGCTCCAATGAGAATAAAAACCTATATGTTTTACTAACGTGGGCCGTTCAATAACCAGATCACATAAAAAAAGCATGAAGCAGAGAAGAAATGTTCATCTAACTCAATTGGTTCATTCTGCAAGCAGAAGTCCAAAGGGCAAGAGAATTAACAGTGGCTTTCAAAGCAACTTAATGTATGTTTCATGGAAATGGTCAAAAAAGATCTCTTTAGTGAAGGAAATGCTGTACAACTTTTCAGGGATTTGTTGTAAGAAGGCCAGAAGGATAATACAGGGCAAATGGCCATCTCATTCTGATGATTTTCAGGAAGGGATTAGCATTGCCAGGAATTCTTCAGTATAAAATTATTCTTTTAAGTCTTTATCAATAACATCCATCTTAAATTTGTTTTTTCATATGGATATTTTAAATTTGAACTTTTTCCTCATTGTATTTCACCTAAACAAGAACCACAAAGATAACCTAGGTAAGAATGCTGCAAGTCCATCATGACTTACTCTGCAAATGCTCGGAAACAAGGATATTTACTATTTTCATACCGAAGCTTCTTATCTCCCAAGAAAACTCCATAGATTAATGAATAAGTTCTACATTAGAGTCCCAGCTGAGTCACAGCTGCGTGTGCAGGACCTTGAAAGTGACCTGCTGTTCTAATTGTCCCTCTGTTATCTTCTGTTAGCAAACATGAAGGTGGGATCACTCAAAGTCATCTATTTTCTTTTTCTTTTTTATTTTAAATAGAGAAAAAATAAAAATGATACAGAATTTCAAAACAAGATGATGACAAATTAACAATGGTTATTACACTGCATATTGTTATGGTCAAAGTAGTTGCTCAGATTATAAAATATAGGCTTGCAAAATTTTCTGCAGTGACTTTTTAATCAGGATGATTTGATATACACATGTGTATAGAAATAGCAGGCCAAAGAATGTGACTTCTAAGCATGCTATACAAAGCATCATTTTTAAGTAATGTACTTTACCATTCACTAAGTAGATTAAGGTTCATTGTGGACCACATTTATCTGTCTGATTTCATCCCTCCCTGAGCCTGTCTATATTTAAAAATTTGCAGTAATGAACCTAAATTTTTTCTTCTCTACAGGCACTGAGAATGAAAAATGAGCAAATAGTTGAAGTGAACATAAATATTAAATGCACAAATATATTGCTGTACATCTGTTCACAGGGGCTGGCCATTGTGTTGATCTGGGTACATTCCACTAACAGAGTCATTTAAGTTTCTTTCAAGATGATAAATAGGTCAAAGAGCTCAAGCACATAACTATTAAGATATACAGGATGTAGCTTTCCATACAGAGTGTTCTATTTTTTATGCCTACATTCATCTTTCTTGCTTAAAATTGAAAGGAGAAAAGGAAGAGAAAAAATTCAGGACTACTTCAAAACTATTATAGTCATAGGTAGTACGGTTGTTTCTCTCTGTGCCCCCCATGATTAGAAACAAATGCAATCTTCTTTTGATAATGCAGTTTTGAGATGGAAAAATGTGAGTAAATTAATATTTTTAAGTAGTACCAGCCTAGAAGGGGACATGCTTTCATTTGTTCTATTCTGACCTCTAAGAACAAATTTTCTCTCTATAAACCTACACTGGCTCCTCAAATTGGGTACAAAATCCTACACTTTGGCATTTAAATACCTCTACACTGTCATATTACTGTGAGTTCTCTGGAGAAACAGAACCAATGGCTTGCCTAACAATACATAAAGCTCATATGATTATGGAAGTCCGAACCCTCTCAACGTACTGTCTATAACCTGGGGACCAGGAAGGCTTGTGGTATAATTCAGTGTTAATCCAAAGGCAAGAGAAAGAAGAGCTCTGATGCCCAAGGCTAGGAGAGGACAGATGTACCAGTTAAAAGAGCAAAAACTTTGTCCTTCTCTCTCCGACTTTCCTGTTTCCCCCAGGCCTGCAGTGGATTGGATGACCCTTGCACCCACTGATAAAAGCAGATCTTCTTTACTTAGTCTACTGATTCAAATGCTAGTATCTTCCCAACACACCTTTGCAGCAGCACCTAGTAACAATGTTTTAAAAGCTCTTTAAGCATCCTTTAGCCTATGCAAGTTGACAAAATTAACCATCACCAATACAAATTGCACTTACCTCTCTAAAGGTATCTCTCATTGCTTACCATATCAATCAATGCAAGTACCCAGTCATTCTCAGAAAATGTCCTGCGTGTTCCACCTCTTTTTCCTTAGGTAGGTTACTGCTTCATCAGTCAGCTTCCTGTCACTGTCACAAAACACCTGAGGTAAATAATTACAAGAAAGCTAAGCTTATTTTGGCTCAGAGTGTTATAGGGTGGAGTAGCATCCAGCAATTCAGGTTCCTATTGTCCCATTCAGTGAACTGGTCAGGACAGTTAGTGGATGTGAAAAAGTACTGTTTATTTTAAGGCAGAAATGAGAGGAAAAAAAGGAAAAGAAGCACAAAAGAATTCCTCTGGGAAGAAGGGTGCTTTGAAGGCAAAGGACAAGTTATGTCTTGCAAGCAGAGCAGACCACTGCTAGAGCAGGGGGCAGTGGCACACAGTCAGTTGCTGCGTCCCTTTATACCTTATTTCATAGTTGATTCTGGTGGTTCCACTTCCTTTCGTGCTAGCAGATTGGCCTCAGGTGCTTGATTCTGGGCGTTCACCTTCAGAACATTGGGACTGATGCTGTACTTGGCTTGATCTTGAGCCAGGCTTGGAAGCTGCTTCTCTGAGCCTGTGATTATCAAGTCTCTTCAGCTGGCAGGCTGTGGACAATTGCCCAGCCCCATTCCCATGCCCTTGTATCTTACTTGGAGAGGCTTGAATCCACAGTCACCGGGCCCTGTTGCCTAAGGCCTGTGCTGAGGTGGAGCACCATGGCAGGAGGGTGGTGGAGCAAAGGCAATCACTGTCACCAGATGGTGGCCAGGAACCCCAGGGGAAAGAAGGAGCTGTTCTGGGACAATCTCCTAGGGTGTGCTCCCAATGGTACAGCTTCCTCCCAGTGGCTCTGCCTTCTGATGATTCCAGTCTCTGTAAATAGCACCACAGGCCAGCAATGGAGCCTTTCCCACAAGAAACCTTGGAGGCTACTTCTACCTTACTCAGAGTAGGGTGCCCACAATGTGTCTGCCTGAGAGGCGTTTTTGTTTGCTTTATTTTGAGTACACTCTAGCACATAGTAAGCGCTGAGTAAATAACTGATTAAGAAGTATTTATCTGAAGCCCCAATTTCTCCTAACTCTGTGTAGCAGTCATTCAGCAAATATCTACCAAATAGTTCGAGCGTATGTGTGGTATGTGCTGTTGGGTTTTTGTTTTCTAGATTTTTTTAAATGTTATAAATATGAGTGTTTGTAGAGGAAGTCTAATTGGTGTTTACCTCTTTGGAGCTGTGAATATTTTGAAAGCAGTTCTCCTCCACAGTGGGCACTGGAAACAAGACACTCGCCAAGACAGAAGAGCCCTCCTGAGGTTCTTTTGTTTTATGACAGCAGCACTCTGTTAAAGAATCCCTCAGCTAAGAGTTTTAGCTTGAAATTAGCTGTCACCTCAGCCTGCTTCTTTTTTATCTGGTTAAGGAAAAGTCATCTGTTGAGATATGCACTTCAGTGGTTTTCTGCGTGGGCTTTGTGAAGCTTTACAGTTCTATAGAGACACTTCAAGAAGTTCTACAAAAACTTAAGTCAAATGTCATAATTTTAGGATGCTTGAAAAGTTACAATGGGCCAGAGATATAGCTCAGTGGCACAAGTGGCTGCCTGGCAAGCACAAGGTCCTGAGTTCAGTTCCAAGTACCAAAAGAAAAAAAGAATTTCAACAAGTGATAAAAAGAAATCAAATGTAAAAGCTCACTGTTGTGCTTTGTGTCTAGGTGTACCCCCGAAAGCCTTATGCAGTCATAGGGCGCCTTCTAGAGTTTATGGTTGATATATGGTCCAGTGTTGGAATTATGGGAGTGAGCGCTACACCGGCCCTGGGGCGGGTAGTTTGCACACAGTGTAAGGGAGGGAAAGAGGGCGCTTGCCGCTGCTCCGCCTTTTACTCTTGCTGCTTTCGCTGTCTTCCGCCTCCATGAACGGTTGCCCTCTGCCATGTGCCACCCTGCCTCGGAGCCAGCTGAGTATGGACTGAAACCTCCACAGACGGTGAGCTAAATAAACCTTTCCTTCCTTAACTCTGGGTGTCTGGTATTTTGTCTCAGAAACGAGAGAAAAGTAACCAAGACACTGGTGTACTGGAAACAACACATAAATAAATATGTACTTTCACACCTAATATTTTGTGCTATTTTTCTCTTTTATGGCTGTTTATATCATTTACATTTTGGAAACTATTATGAATAAAAGAAATGAGTAGCTCTTTACTGTGTTTATGTTTTCTTTGTTTTGAAACTCAAATTTTCTGGCTTGGTACAAATGGGTACAAATATAAAGAGCATGAAGACATGTTCATGAGACACTAATTGTAAAGATTATGTAAATTAGCTTGGGATATAGAATACTCATTGGTTCATGCAATAATTGTATGAAATAATATTTTAAGCACTTACTGCCTTTCAGTAGCACTCTGGGCCCTGGAGACATAGAAGTAAATGGTCATTGGTTTTGTGGACCTTGAATGTTAATGGAAGGTAAGGAAAAATAAACAACTAAAATACATGCAAGTTCAAGATAATAGTGTATTTTGCAATGAACAGGTTAAATGATCTAGAAAAGTGTCTGTACCTATATGATGCTTGGAGGACAGGGCAAACCCCATCCTAGAGTAGAGTATTCTGAAAAGTACCAGTGTGTAAGCCCTAAAAGCAGGCCTCAGAAACTAAAGACCAGCCAGGAAAACTGGGCAGGAGGGTGCGTGGAGGAGACGAGTTCAGAGAATTTGGCAGGGGCAGGAATGAAAGGAAAGAGTAGCCTGCGAGTACAGGAAGAAGTGTAAAACCTGGAAAGCGCTCAGTGTCCTGGAGCCCAAACACAGGCAACACAGAACCAAGATTTTCAATGATTCACTTTGGGAAGGTATTTCAAATTAAGGGTGAATGCATACACACTGAATATCATTTTTATCTCCTTTTAGTGTTTCAGAACTCAGTGTTATTTCATGAAAATATCCTCAGTTAAAAAGACTTTAAAATATGATGTATCTTACAATCATTCACATCATTTAGAACTTGAATAATTTAGAGCTTGGAAATGCTAAAATTCCCCCAATGACAAATATTGGGAACAAGACAGGAATTATATTCATCCACCAGGAAAATAAATCACTAAACTCTTAATATTTTTCCCTTGGTGTGATATAAGCACCCAATTAATGAAAGAGAACACAACCAGTAAGCTAGTTAATGTTTGATGCTTTGATTTACAATCGAGGTTGATGACTGCTTGTTTTCAGTACAATAATATGTTATAAGATCAATTTAATTAAGTATACCATGATTCTAAAAGCATGAATGTGTGCACACAGGATAAACACCAAAATAAAATTTCATTTTGATACTTGATTTCCATGAACAAAATATACATTTTTAGTTTTTAAAAATTATTGTTAATGATTTTTAAAAGACAGACCCACTCACAAAGAACATTTGATATTAAATTAGCTCTTCTTAAAAATATGATGATATATAAATCTAGGTTATTTTTGATTATATAATTAAAAGAGACAAAGACAAGTGATTTGTTCAATTATAGTTTAATCTAGTTTGAGTCCTTATAGTAGTAACAATAATGCAGTTAAAATGCAATGGTCTTATTACCAATAAATACCTTTATAGAATATTTCTATGACAGAATATATGAACGATAAATTGTGATTAGCTTTTCATTTTAGTTTTGTATTTGTAATTATATTTGAATTGGAGAATAAACTCATTATCCTTTATAAAATGATAAATACAATCATAAAAGTAAAACTAAACACTTTTAGTAAGTTGTAAAACAATAGACAGAAAATCAATAATGATATGAGAGCTCTGCACCCATAATCAACTGAATTAATCTAATAAGTATATTGATTAATTGAATAGAGAGTGCAGAAATAGACCCATAAAAACATGGACAACTGATTTCTGGCAAAGGTAATTCAATAGACAAAGGATAGTCTTCAATAAAAATACAGGAATATTTGAATGACCACACATTAAAAAAATTACGTGAAAATCAATACAAGATGGGCCATATGCTTAACTGTGAGATCAAGAACATAAAATTTCTAAAAGAAAGTATAGAAAATGTTCCATAGACTTCCTTAGGCAAAGAGTTTTATATACAACAACTGAAGAATGATGCATGAGAGAAAAACAATTGTAAAGTTGGATTTTATCATTTTTTAATGGAAATAAAGTGTCTTTTATTTTAGACAAGCGTAGGAGAGTAAGCAGGAGAAGAAGGTCCAATGGATGATCATGAGGGGGACTTGTGATCAGTAGGTTCTGGATATGTGTACAGATACCCCACTGAAGCCAAGTTTGTGTAAAATTAATATGCACTAATAAAATATGTGAAATACAAATTTTTTCCATAATATGTGCTGTTAAGAGAGCAAAAATTATACAGGTCTGGATGACATAATTACAAACCGTATAAAGTCATATAACGTGATGACAAAGGCGCACCCTGAGAAGCGCAGCGTTAGGCAAGTTCATCATCTTGCGAGCACGGCTGAGGGTGCTGACATAAGCCTAGACAGTGTGCAGCCTCTCCCACAGGCAGGACGTGTGACACAGCCGCTGGTCCTGGGCTGGGAGCCTCTGTAGCCCATTACTGTACTCATTACTGCAGGTGATGTAACGGAATGGTGAGCATTTTTAAATCTAAGTACAGTAAAGTGATAGTACAAAAGCTATAAATGGCACACCCATCTAGAAGATTTACCATGAATGGACTGTGCAGGAAGGTGGTTCCTCTGGGTGATCTGTGAGAGACGGTGGTGTAAAAGTGACAGCCTGGGTCATGACTGTACACAGCTGTTGACACTGACACACTGCACACTTAGGCGGCACTCTTTGCTCTATCTATGGACAAAATTGTTCTTCCTTCAATAACAAATTACACATAGCTTCCTGTAACATATTTACCTTATGAACTTGCAATTTTTTTAGTTTTTTGCCTAAATATAATGAATATTTGCCTTATGAACTTGCAATTTTTAAAAATATTTTTGACTCTTGTAATACAGCTTACTTACAAACACTAGAACTATATATATTGTCTGCATGTTCTTCTTTAAGATTTATCCTGGTTTTTAAATTATTTATTTAACTTTTGAAGCTTCTCTGTTAAAAACCAAGAGACAAACAGCTGTCTAGGCATGCTGGCTCTAGATGACCAGTGTCACTGTCTTGCACATCCATAACTAGCCCACTATATCTCTAGAGGCAGTGACATGTGGATCTGCCACTTCCTGGGAGAATAGGACTTCTTCTCAAACATCTTTGCCTGAAGCTGCTTCAAAATTAACATTTTTGTATAAGTAGAATAACTGCAGTCCAAAATACTAAGGAAAGCAGCATATAGTAGGCCAGTTGTTTACTTTGATTTTCAAGTATTATGTGCTGTATATAATTGCATGTGCCGTTTTGATAGGACTGGCCATATAGTTGGTGAGTTGACACCAGCATCACCACGAACACTTGAAAGCTGCACTGCATGGCAGCATTATGATAGCTATTATGTTAATAAGTGACAGGAATTTCCCAGTTCCATTATAACCTTATATATGTGGTCCATCGTTGACCAAACCATCATACAGTACATAACTGTATTTGATAAATGCTTTTATCTAGAATATGTGAAAATTTCTCATCCTCAACCATAAGAACACAAACAGCCCAATTTAAAAAATGAGTGGAAGATCTAAATATTTTGTATGGTATACAAATAGCATATAAAATATTGTATACAATATTTGTATACCAAAATATGGTATATAAATGCACAACAAACACATAAAAAATTCTCAACGTCATTAGTCACTATTAAATGCAAATAAAAACCTTAGTAAGGAAAGAATCCTAATATAAATAAAAACATTAAACTATATCTTTATAGTTATCAACAGTGTGGAGTTGGTAATATAATACAATGTTACTCATTGATAAGGAATTCTTATTTACTTCATGCAATATTATGTATATAATGAATATATGCATATCTATGCAGCAAGTACAGTGCTTCTGAGTGAAAGAAGCCAGTTACAAAATACTAATATGTGATTCTATCTCTTTTATGTCCTCAAAAAGACAGAAATATAGCACGGGTAACACCTCAGTAGAGGTAGCCCAGTTAGTTGTGTGAAGTGGACATGGGGTGCCGATGGAGGGTAGGAATGCTATGAATCCTGACGTTGATAGTAATACAGAGTTCATACACATGTGTGCACACACACACACACACGCAGAAACACACACAAAGGTGTTTACACATATAAGGACAGTAAAAGTCATATATACTCTAGGCAGGCGCTTATGCCACTGAGCTACATCCCCAGCCCAAAGTCATATATACTCTAAATACCAAGTCCTGGTGAGGTCGTGGAGCAGCTGCAACTGCCCTGCGTTGCTGGTGAAAACACAAAATGGCACGGCCCACAACATCCCATCTCCTCAGTATTAAAGCAAGAGGAATAAAAGTTTGTCTCCAAACCCACATATAATTAATCATTTCAGTTATTATGTGCAGCAACAGTGAGAAAAATAGAGACAGGCCACTAAGATACCACCGAGTGACAAGGTTCCCCAGAGAACCCTAAAACTGGTGGCAAGTAACAGAGGAGCACAAAGACAATACTTGTACCCTGTCAAAGTGTCTGCCCCAAGATGCTGATTATTTACAAAGGAAAAATAACCCTGTGGTGGAGAAACACTGAAAACAACACCTTCACTAAATCATTAAGATCTGAATTGTAGCACAAAATACATTAAGTTATACTTGAGCTAGTACATTGAAAAGGGCAAAACACTTCCGTGTATTCCTGGCAAAAAGGAAAAACAACTCACTTTAAATGATAAAAATGCATTAGAAATACTCAAATTGGTATTATTTTGAGTTAAAAAGGACGCAGCACACCTGACCAGAGCAGTTTGAAAGAATCAAGATCATGGGAGAAAGGAAAGAACGGAGAAGATCAAAGAGATGGGAAAACAGAATGCAGCGTATGGGCTCCTGGCTGGTTCTTATCAGAGAGAAATGGCACTAATAAAAATGCTGCAGGGTAAGTAGTCTCCACTTCATAACGTCGTATCATTGCTAACCTTTATTTTTGTGGATACTGGGAATCGAACTCAGGACCTCATGCTTACCAGGCAGGTGTGGCACCACTGAGCTATACCCCCGTCCCCCTCACTGCTAGTCTTTGTAGTGATCACGGTGCCATGATTAGTGAAGATGGTGATATTACAGCAAGGTATGTGAAGAGATGGGGGTCCTATTGTGTTTTTAAGTTTTTCTGTTACTCTAGAATAAATTCCAAACAAATTTTAAGAGAACAATAAGCATAATGACATAGGGGAAATAACATGTAACTCCTGTCAGATTTGAGATACTCCTAGTTCATGCTCTCCAAAATCAAAGAATGAATTCCAAAGGACAATAGGGGTTAAGAGTAGGAAACTTTATTGAGAGACAGAGAGAGAGAGAGACAGAGAGAGAGAGACAGACAGACAGACAGAGAGACAGAGAGAGAGACAGACAGACAGAGAGAGAGAGAGACAGACAGAGAGAGAGAGAGACAGAGAGAGAGAGACAGAGACAGAGAGAGAGACAGACAGACAGAGAGAGAGAGAGCTCCTGAGAGGCAGGAGAGGCCCCAAAGGTGGGTTGCTGCAGACATCGCTTCGCAAAGAAAGTTTTATAAAAAAAATTGTGAGGTGGGTATAAAATCACAAGGTGAATACAGTGTGATTCAAAACCATGATCAAAATGTTAAGATTACAAGCATAGCCACGTAAGAGGTGTTGATCCAGTGGGGAAGCAAGTCACATAGAAGTGAGCATGGAAAGAACAAGGGCCATTTTAGGAAGACATGAATCAGGAGGTCCTGGTGACCCACTGGGTGACTGATGTCTATCTAAAATTTACTGAACCAAGTGATACCAATTATAATTATTTCTTAGTTCTTGTGGAGAGGCATGTAGGCCTGCTCACTGCATCTTTATCTTGAGGCCTGGCCTTCCGTGGGTGCATCTCTGGGCATAGTTGTAATGTGTTCTTATCCTCTTTACTGACTCCTGGGTGAGTCCAGCCCTGTCTGACTACCTATAATATTTCTACCTAACTTAGCTGTTTGTGATAATAGCAATAGGTCATAGTGTTTTGAGTTAAAAAGAATCCATGTAGCAATGAATGCAGTGAGAGAGGATATGAATATCAGTGAATCAATGTTAGGTAAACTAAAGGCCAACTCAGTACATCTTTGGGGCTACAAACAGCTCTGTACCTGTTCAAGCTAGTGAGCATTCAGCTAATACATTATTATTACCCATGATCACCTTAACACCATTTCTAAATCATGAAATCAACTCTACTTCGCCTCACACTGGTCATCTACTAGCAGTTCAGTCCAGACCTGCTCCCCAAGTATAATAGCCCCTGAAAGAGCAAAACAAGCATTTGATTAGCGTAACCTTACTTCATATCTGTTTGTGTTTATAGGAGTTCTTTATAATTCTAAAGTTCACCATATAACACACACTTCTAAGATTTTCAAGTTCAGATCGATTGACTTGGGTTTGTTTTGTAAGTCTATATTTTGAATTTTTAGCACTCTCAACTTTGATATTTGAGCTTTGTCAATTATAAACAAATATAAATGGGAGTTATAATTCACAGAAATCCAATTGTTGCAAGCAGGCCACACCCTGTGCTCCCAGAAGCTTCACAATTACTTAAGGCCTCTTGTGAAGCTCCTTTTCCGCTGCTGTAGGTGCTAAAGTCTCACACCTTGGCCTCTGAAGTGCCACCAACTCTGCAAGACCGTGAGGCACCTCTGGTGGGTCAGATGCACTTTTTGAAGGAGACACTCACCCAGATGTTTCAGAATTCTATCTGCTTCTTCTGAAATGCTGTGCACAACTGGGCAGTACCATCTATGTCTGAACGTCTAGAGAAAGTAAGGCTTCTCTCATAAATGAGGGAGGGTGGTGTCTGTCGTGGGGTAGAGGCTTCATGGTGATGTGAATGGCTTTGGGCAATAGTTCTCTATCTTAGTTTTATCAACTGAAAAGTGATACTTGTTTTATAGCATTGTTTTGGGGGTTAAATAAGCTTTTGGAATCACATCAGACATATAGTAAGGTATACATCTATGTAGACATATATATGCATATATGTATGTGTGCCTAGGCATATGTGCATATGCACTAAATTTTTGTCAATTGAACACTAGATGTTATTAAACTGATCAGAGACCCGGGATATACAAATACCCACATATCTAAAGTTTTCCTTCATTTCATATTAAACATACCTATGAATGAATTTAAACACTAAGGAAAAATGGCGTCAAGAGGAAGGTGTGATTTTAAAACCAAACAGCCCAGAGGAACCAAGCAGGCCTAGACACTTGGGTGAAGTCCCTGGAAACTGCCCCCTGCAGAGCACCCGCTTCCTGCGGTCAGTGCTGGAGCTCATCATGCACCTCCCTGGAGGGGTCTGGGGCTCCCAGCTGTGCGTGCCGCATCATGGGCTCCGCTTTCCCACGTCGGCCCCTACAGATATGACGTCAGCCTGACCACGCTTGCTGCACACAGTAGCTAAGGGAAACTGACACAAAATTGTGAGTACACATACTTATTTTCAGTGGAAAAATTATACAGAAATATACCTCTACTTTCCTCTCAGCTTAGAGATATAAAGGGAATTACTTTTTAACCTATGTTCTCTCAAAGATATAAGAGAAGAGCTTATTGGAAAAGAATAGTGGTCTGTAATCTTTTCACCTCTCTGGGAGAAATGCCAGCTCTTCCCTTTTCAAGAGCTTATTAAAAGTTCAAATTATTTTCAGGATATAGCATCATTTAATAGATTCTATTGATAGACTTCATTACCAGGTTGTCACATCAACTGACTTTTTAAAGAAATAAAACTCCTGTAAAAATGGACAAGTAGCTATCCAGACCAGAAGAAAGCAATGTCCTTCTGACTTTCCACATTACTAGTCTTTTTTGTGTAAGTTTTGACTTCTGCCCTTTGAAATACCTGTGCATGCACAGGGATACCTCTTATCACTTAAAAACCCGATGTCTTCATCACACAAGAAAAGACACCAAAAATGTGAATGAAGGCACTGCTTCCTGTCATCATGAACCATCTTGGAATCTTAGTTGCCCTAAAAGAGTTATCTCCAAAGACAACAAATGGTTTTTTAAACAAATAGTAAGTACATATTTCTAAATTTTCATGGTTGGATGTGTTTAATAAATGCCATTAAAATTATTGGGCCCAGCAGTGTGGCACTGCATTTACCTTTGTTAAAACAACAGGAAACTTCTGACTACAGAAAACAGAGTATTATGTAGAGATTAATAAATGAGATCTTTGTAATAATTGATTCACTAAACACACATTTCATACACAGTCAAATGTCACTTAATGGTGAGTGTGTTTTAGAATAGGCACTACGCATTTGGGGGATTTTATCATTTTGTGACTATCGGGGTGTATATTTACATGAAGATGGCTGTAATGATGCCAGATCTTATGGCCCATGGAACCGCGATCATACTTATAATCCAGCATTAGCAGAAACATCCTGGGCTGTTTGACTGTACAGTGCAAGATGCACTTGAAAAACTGAGTGCTTCCACTGCCTATCTTCTCTTAGGCCATTTTCCCAGATAGTTTATTCCTACATATGCCATAAAATCATAATGTAATACTTTTACTTTGGGTTTTAAAATTGAATTACTTATTAAATATTTTAAAATTAGAAATACTGTTCTATATTTATACTTTCTGTTTTTATTCTGCTGGGAATATTCAAGATTCCATATAGTGTATTTTTTCTGATGTTAAAGTTTTCTTTTAATAATTCTTTTAGTTTGGGTCAGCTGATGACAAAATTTTTATTTCAGAAAAGTTTATAGTCCACATTAATTTGTAAAGAATATTTTTCTGGGCATAGAATTATAGCTTAACAAGTTTTCTTATTTCATTACCTGACCGTGTTTTCTATTATTTTCTGGTTCACAGTATTTATTTTGGTAAGTCATAGCTACACCAGTATTCTTACTCTCTACATCATGGGTCTTGATGGTTTTTCAGCAACATCAGAAATACGACCAGAATAAACGTAGTTTGCTTGTTGGCTATTATATAATATCTTGCATCCATTTAATCATCTCTCATCCTTCAATTTTCCAGTGCAAGTGTAGAAGAGCATTCCTCCGAGAGGAAGCTCATTCATGCCGAGGTGTGGCTCTCTTCTTCTCCACTGGATGCCACAGGTATGCAGGAGGGATGCTGCTGAAGTTGGTTGGAGCTTGACACGTTCTTGCCCTGTGAGAGGCCTCAGAATTATGCTACAGGTCTTTATTCTCTTTGTCTGCTATTGGCAGTTTAACTCGATGCACGTATGGCCTAACACTTGGAAAAAACTCAAGAATTGTGAAAGAGATTTCCAGAACATTTTTGAACATTTTCTCCTCCTCTCCAAAGCTCGAAGTTACACTTGCGGCTGACTCAGACTCCCAAAACTCTGATCTCCATCTCACAGTTCATTTATACTTAGGGCCTTTAGATTTCCTCCTTCACATCAGTGATCTAGAAATTTTTTCCAGGCAATAAAATAAGGGAGCCTTACCTCTCACATGATCTGTCTTCCAGGTTTCAAAGATCACAGCCTTGGCTGTCTGCTGTCCAAACAGGAAAATAATTTCGCCTATTGTTTTCAGTTTCTAGTTGTGTGTGATGGAAAGGTCTGTCCTTGTTTCTCCTTCAAGACTTATAGCAGAATTTTGTTATGCAGGGATCAATCTTAGCATCTAAATTACAGACCTGCATTAGAGATAATATCCATGTGTTCTTATTTCTGATGATAAAGAGAAGGCTTGAGGTAGTGAGAAAAACAAGACTTTTATAGTGTTCTACATCCTGATTTCCATGTGGTCTGTGATAAAAAGAGCAAGTTACTTAACCTTTTCACCATCTATTTCTTAAAATAAAAACTGTTCTAAGACCTACTTCATATTGTTATTTTGAGATTTATTGAGTTATTAGGATAACATCTTCATATGTCATTACTTGCAGTCATATAAAATTACAGAAAAAAATTTACATATGTTTTGTCCTTACATGAATTTTAGTTGTATTTGAATAATTTAGTTCACTTACATTGACTCATTCTGAAATATAAATGAAAAGGTAATAATTTGATGTTTGTCATATGTCTAATCTTATTTATTCCATACTCTACTAGATGTAATAAATTAGGCACCAAATACCCAAGCAGATGTCTTGTCACCTTCAAAGCAAAACACACTCATTTTCTATTAGTTACTTATGTACCTAAGCTGGATTTTTATGTTACACATTGTCTAAATAGAAGACTGTTTCAATGCCATATGCTACCATTCGCTTTCCTGAAAGACTGTCATGTCTTCACGAGTATAGAGGTTTTGCTTATCTCATCTCTTATAGACTCTGTCTTTTGAACCATGTTTTTATGAAAATGACAAAGCTGGACAGTAAAACCAGTATGGTAGAAAAATAAAACATGATATTAAGGATATTTCCTAGTTTGATTACTAATGTTGCTGCCTTCCCCTGGTCTCTATTTCTCTATGTTGAGAACTATCAGACATAATGGTCTGCAAGATTCCATAAGAAAATATTTTGATACAATAAAGCCAGGAACACTTTGGCAAATAAGAATGAACATCATGGGTTAAATGAGCCTATCATTGATTTAGGGCCACTTATGTAAGAGTTTCTAGATGTACTGTCTTGAAAATCAAACTTCTACATTCATGAACATGAGTTGTTAAATCTAACATTTATATGGAACTTACAGTGTGACATTTTTACATATCCAGTGTATTAATGCACTTGATCCTCATAACAGCCTTGTAGACACCAGCTCTGGATCAGTATGAGGAAACCCTGACATAAGTAACTTCATAAGAGCAGAGGTTTACTTAGCTTGTTGCTTTAGAGGTTCAAGGGACAGAGATTTAGTTCTGACGAGGGCATCTTCACACCATGTTGAATAGCACGGATAGGAGGAAGTGACCTCATCTGAAACCAGGAGAGACAGAAAATGGAACCCTACACTCTTTTTTAAGGTATTTTTCCAGTTGACCTGAGGGCCATTCACTAGACCACACCCCCAAAAAGGCCCATCAACACCCAGTAGTGCTCCTCTGCAGACTAATCCTCAATTACAATGAACTCTCAGTGGACATGCAAACCACACGCAAACCATACCAAACACCAAGTGCTGTTTAAATGGATTAACAGATAGATTCCAAGTTAATATACCCATGGTACAGGACATTTGTTTACTGCTACATTTAAATATAACCACTAATGTTAATCATTCTTTATTAAACCTGAAGAACATAAAATTTTCAAATAAGTGCTAGAATTAAATAATAATAATTTAAAATGGAAGCTAGCATCTTATTTTCTTCTTTCTAGGTTACTAGCATATTCTATTGTGGTCAAATCTGGTCATAAAATTGGGTGTGTTTGATCATTATAAACTGCACGCTAATAATGATTAATTATACTGATTAAACACAGTGCTGATCTTTGCAACTATTCAGATTGGCAAGATCTGGAAAAATTAACCTAAATGCAGTAATGTTCTGATGAAACTTATTTACTATATGCCTAAGTAACTTGTTAGTTATTATAACTCATGAGTTGGTGTTTAATCTGGCTCCTTATAAATATGCCTTAGAAAAAAACACGATTTGGCTCACAATGAATAATGCTTTTTGAAGAAAAACTAAACTGATCATTTCATAAAAAGATACTCAGATATATTTTTGTACGTGATAGGTATCTTGGTAGGATATATTCATATTATTCCTGAAGTCAGCATGTGAAAACATAGTCTTGCCTTTAACACTTGCAAAGAATATTAGAATGTTTTCAGTAGTGTGATCTTCATAATGGAAATATCACCAGTGCTGGAGAGCAAAGGTCACTGAGCTGACAGAGTTGTGGAGGACTTTGTAATCCCTGCCCCACTGACATTTGGGAAGAAAGACCTGTTGTTGTGGAGAACTGCCCTGGGCATTGTAAGACATTTCGTATCATTTTCCATCTTTCTGCTGAATGCGTGGAGCCTTCTCAATCATCGCCCTGGTTGTAACCACAAAGCATTTTTCTCCTCTTTGCCAAACGTCTTCTGGGAGAGCAAAATCAGCTCTTGTTGAGAACTACTGGTATTGAAAATGTCTTCTTATTACTAAGAGTTTTTATTGATAATAATAAATTATTATTATTTAGTAAGCACACATTCAATAACAAGCACTTTAGCACAAGACAAACATGTACCATCTGGTTAACCTACCCCTTCTGCAATGTGAGAAAGAGCAAGATGATGCCCATTTCAGCAATGAGAGAAATGCGCCTCTGTGAGAAGGAACTGCACAGCGAAAGCCACACAGCCAACCAATGAGAAGCAAACAAGCACACGGAGACATTGACTTATATCTGATTGCTGAATTCAGTCTTTCCTGACTGTCTACACTGTCCTAATTTCCCTGTAGTTTGATTTTGAAATGTCTTCAGCGGACTAAAGGTTCTACATATGAAAGAAGAAAAGTATTAGCCAATACAAACAGCTATGCTTTGTAAAGATCCAGGTAAGTGTGATGCGTAGCATTCAGAATACCCAAAAGAAACTCTAAGATATTGCTCCTTGGAGGACTGGTGAACAGGCTTCTCAGTGACAGGGTTTGCTGACAGATCCAGCTAGGAGGAGGAGGAGGAGGAGGACTTGAGCAGAAAGACTCTCAAGAGGCTGCTGAGCCCTGGGGATGGAACAAGTGCCAGCCAGAGAAGAGAGCTGAGCAGAATGGGAAAAATAAAATTTTCCCATAGAGGATATGTTAAACCTGCCAAATAACAGAATGAAATAAAGATGCACTGGGTGTGCTTAACCAGGAGACACATTAATTAAAAATAAAAGCAAGATAAAAGCCAATTTAATCATAATTTTAATAGTAATGTCCTTCTAAATTAAAGTACTTGACAACAGGATCTCAGTTAGTAGTAAGAGGACTGGAAAAGGCAGATGTTTTATCTCTCCTACAGAAGGTTTTCACATGATGGAGGTTCTCTTATAATAAACAATAAGCAATGAGCACAACACTTTGCTTTACCGGCCCCTTCTCCATAAAGTTCTCCTCCGGAGCCAGCTGTATGTGGACTGAATCTCCTTAAAAATGTGAGTCAAACTGAATGCGTCTTCCTTTGGGTTTTGCATGCCAGGGATTGTGTCCAACAGCAGGAGTGCTGAGACACAGGCAGTATGCCATCAGTGTGGAATAAACGCTCCCATATGTGTAATTTCTGCCTTGGGGGGTTTAAAACTGCAAATGAAAAATAAAGAAACTACCAAAAATACAGACAGAAACAGGAAAATGTACATTTAAAATGAAAATAATACTTTTATTTTCCCATATGATAGAATTCCCTAAGCATAACATTTGTGTGTGCTTCACATTAAATTAAACACTGAGAATTGGACAGTTCTGGCAATTTTGACCAGGGACAATATGACATTTTCAGGTCTCTTTGCATAGGGATGAAACTTTAGAAAGTTATTTTGTGAGAGAAAAAAGCCTTTTCTTCAATGTCTTTTCAACCAGTATAGCCTATAGTATGGCAGTCATGAGTATGTCATCAAATGTAAGATTAAATGACGTCACATTCCCTAAAGTCTAATAAATGAGACGTTACTATATTTATGTTCAACTTATTAAAATATGTACACTCTTTTGGATTTAGCTTAGTTAGACTTCATCACTATTTCTCATTAAAGTGGCATAAGTAAAATATTACTTAAGAAGGCCCAAATGCCTATTCAGTTTCAGATTATAACTCTTTTAAAGCACATTTTAAATTCTAATTAATAATTATACTTTGTTCAGCCACAATAGTACTCTATGGTGTATTAAGAGAAATGCTAATGCAGCATATTTTAAAAGCTATGCATCTCTTGTTTCTAAGCCAATGATATCCATACCGAGTCAGTTCATCCTTTTACATTTTTGGAAAATAAGATTTCTGTATTTAAGTGTCTACTAGAGATGTCGTATTTGATTTCCTATGAACACCATACATAACAAATTACAATAGATATTTATTTTCTCACATATAGAGGCTAGAAAGCCAAAATGAAGGTAAAGGAGTTGTTCAGTCTTTTGTGGGCTCCGAAATAGTGGTGGCTAACCTAAGACACACATGCAGCTACCAGCAGGCAGAGCCTTTTTGGTCCGCCTTGCAAGCCAAATTGCCCCATCAGCCCAGCACCGGATGGCTCAGGTTTAATTGCAAAGTTGGCACTTGGTGCTGAATAAGTGGGTTTTGGACTGCAGTTTGGGCACTCAGCTCTAAAAGGTTCACCACGGCTGTTGTACAGGACCCAGTCCCTGGGCCTCTCCTGTCTCCTGGTGGCTGAGGGGCGTGTTGGCATTCTCAGCTTACGGGCTCACTCTCCTGTCTGTCTTTGTCTTCACACAGTCTTCTCTGTTTGTGTGTGTGTCAGATACCCTTCTCCTTTTCCTTAGGAAGATGCCAGTCAAGAGCTTTAAGATGTACCCCAAGTCTGAAGATCTGTTCTTGATACCTATTACATCATTAGGTTCCATATGTCTAGACAAGGTCACATTCACAGGAATCAGTAATTAGAATTTGAACATACTTTGTGTTAATGTTTTTGTTAGCAGCGTTGCAGTCACCATACTGGGCCAGTACTGTCAGCATTGAATAGTTGCTGTGAATAAATACAAGTCAAAACTTTAAAAAATCAATAAAGTATTGATTTTTGATTAAAACTACTGTGTATTGAAAAGCAGCTGTACTCCCACTTCACAGTGACAAACACAAAATACATGATTTACTAGGGTATTAGCAATAATTGTGCCTCAGATGAACTTCATTGGCTGTGATTCCAGCACTGTGCGAAGCTATTTACTAGAGTATAAGCCAGTGAGAAATCTCATCACAAAATTTACTGAACTATATACAGAAAACTAGAAAGCATTAGAGAAATTGATGATTTCAAGAAATAGTTTAAGGTGAAACAGTTGAAGATAATTTTCTAAAAGATTATTTTAATAATCTAATTCTAATGAAAATAAAGTTCCATAAATTAAATTAAATTCCAGGATTTTTAAAATGGCAAGCTTTTCTGGAATTGATATGAAAATCCAAAAGATTAAAGTTCTTATTCACAAGTGAAATAAATCAGACTCACATGAGTAAAGATTGTATTGTCTCTCTGGGGGGAGAAGCAAGACATTATAAATGTCTATTAATTTTGGAAACAATGTCATGTTTGCCTTCCAAAGATTTTTTAATCTCTTCAAAACTGTTTTAATGATGTAAAGCATTTGTTTCTACATTATAAATCAAACCTTTCATGGTACTAGCATTATGATTATTGTTTCATCATTTATCTCAATACTCACACCACATTAATATTGTGTCACAAAGTTTGTGCAGTTAAAGCAGAAATAATAATGACTAGGGACACGTGTTAATATTTTAAATACCTCTAACAAAAAAGTAGCATTAAATTATATATATTAGAATTGAGAACATAAGCATCAGTGTTCTAAATGATACGAGTGACATTACTTTTTGAATTTGGCCACCTTTATATTTCATTGAAAATATGTAAAATAAAAACATGTAAAATTTGATTCATTGTATTAGTTATTGCCAAAAAGCAAAATTTAAAATTGTTCTAGTTCCTCATTTAGTAGGTATAGTTCTTTCACTCAAAATTAAGTGATTTACCACAAATGTAAACATATTAAATTTTTGGTCTCTTCAAATAGGAAACTCTAGACAATTAATTTTCAAATATATTCTAGGAAAACAAGCAAAAATCCTTCTAATGGTGTGTTTTCTTCAAGAATGACTATATATATATGTATATATATTCTTAAATTTTGCATATTCTTATAAAGGAAAGACATAGAATGTGACTGGTAGTATTTTTTTAAATTGCAAAGTGAGAGTGAAATTCTCTAAGCAAAAAACAATGATAAATTCTCTATGTCCTATAAGTATCTTTTGCATATATGCATGCTTTAGAGTATCTGTATTTGAATGTTTATAGGAATATAATATGCATATACAAAATACATACATAGGCATGTACACAGTTTTGCTATATATATTAGCAAAATATATACATATATTTTGTATGTATATTTCTATTTATTTCACATTTTATTTGTACCTGTATTCCAGGAAGCACTGTATTAAGGTAACCACCATCAATTAATATGCAATGTGGTGTTTATGTTAAACCATAATGTGTGTGATTACCTATAGAATGTGTATTTTTTTGTGAATAGCTGATTTTGTCAAATCACCCAGCCAAGTCAGGTTATGAGCAGTAATAATTATAATAATTGTTTTCATTAAATTAACTTCTCAGAGCAAAGATCTTACTACTTCACAGTAAATGCCACTGGTGTGATAAATACAGTTACAGTATTCCTTAATATGAAAACATACTGATTTTTCATATACTTTGAGTTCTAGTTTTACTCAGAGACATTTGCTGATTATAGGAAATAAAGTTTCAAAGAATAACACCTCATTGCAGTTTCATTTTCCACCATGCAATTATTTATAGTAAACCACATTTCAAAAGTATTAAATGGAAAGTTCCAGAAATAAACAAGTCTTAAAGTTTTAAATTACATGCTATTATGAGCAAAGTGACAAAATTCCATACTATCCCAGTCTGCTATGCCCTGATGTGAATTAGTCTCTAAATGCCGCCTGTCTATTGACGTTTGCAGGATTGGGGTGCCTGTGCCCAGCAAAACCTAACTTCCCTTCCTAATGCCCTGAAGCATAAGAGTCATGATGCTATCCTTGGAATATGCTGCACACAAGCTGGAAGGGGCTTCTTTCTATCATCAAACTCACAAAAGGACACCAAGCAATTACACATTTGAGAGCAACATCATATCCATATGACTTTTATTAGAGTTATTATTTGTTGTATTTTGTTACTCATTATTGTCGTTGATATTTTACTGTGCCAAATCAATACATTAAACTTTACCTACATATGTGGTCTTTTTGGTTGGGGTGGAGGAGGCCATTTTGTCTTGGGAAAGTGTATGTATATATTTCACATGCCTGTGCTTTTTATGCTTTTCTATGTTTGCTTCATGCAAAATATTTTACTATCTTTCTGAAATGTGATACCTGTCTCATAATTTTCTAGGCATAGACACTGGCAACTTTTTGAGTCAGTGCTAGAAGGACAATGGACTCTAGCATATAATAGTATTCCTGTAACCTCTCTGATTTAAAATAGTCAGTTCTTAATTTTAAACACACTAGTATTCTGTCTTCTATTCCTATAGTACATTATTTCAATTTGAAGGGTAGAAGTCAGATGTGACTATAACACAAACTATAAATGAGGCAAAAGAAAGATTCTAATTTGGTAAAGCAATGTCAGGAACAACCTGCTGTGTAACTTACTTGGACTCTGACACTGACTTGAATAAAATCGATTATATGGGAAAACATTTGATATGTTTTGCCTCATGCTTTGTCTTATTTTTGAAAATAGAGATAGAACATGTGTCATGTTGCATCCATCAAACATAAACTTGCCTTAAAAGTCTGAATCAGTATCAATCAAGTCTTACATTTGTTACATAAATTGACAGTTAAAATATGTATTTGAATCAGTTTAAAAGATGGGGAAAGTATACATCTGAGTAATTAGCTTCCTCTAAAATTGCTGGAGGTTACTAAAACCCAGAGTTTCTTTGGCCTTTCCTGAGAAATGATGCTTGGGAGAATCTATTGAGTTTTTAATTAACTTGATCTTAAATATTTTCTTCTTGCACCATCATGGTAACTTTTGTATATATACCTACCCATACTTCTTTTGCTGTTCTTTACAAAACTATATAGCATACAAACAATACATTTTTTTCTAGATTAACTATGACCACTCTGGGCATTTGACTCCATCATCAAGTATTAGGAGTTCTTTGTTTATAGTGTGTATTATACTTTTTGTTTTGTTTCCTCTCCAAAGAGAAGAGAGAGGCCTGGTGTTAACAGATTCTGTATTAAAATACATAGCTAAGTTGAAACCAAATAAGATTAATTATATTTTTCTAGAACAAATGTGCCTTCATTTGTTGCTTGTTATTTCTTAGCATATTAGTAAAAATATCACTAAAGATTTGTGTTAATAATAGACAAATATTAGCTGCTTTCAAAGAAACTTATACCATAAAGATGTGTAAGATGTGTCTTTTTATTTCTTCAATGAGGGAATGTGAGGTATGTATACTACCAAATCTACCCTCATTCTTGTTCTGAGATAGTATTTGCATCGTTTTGGAAAGAAACCTGACAGAAGTCTCAGAGCACTTGTCTCTACATTTTACTGAAGACTGGATTGGAGAATCCACTCCTCTTATAAAAACAAACAATTTTATAAAGACAAAACAAGATGCAGTTTCTCAGGAAGATTATAATACTTTATAATGAATACATGAGAATATGTAGAGATTTTTAAAAATATACATCCATGTGTTTTAGTGGTTGTTGAATTTATATTCTCATTTAATTATTTCTTATTATGAGCAATGGCTAGATACTTATTATAAGGGAGAAAAATATATTGTGTATCAATCATCCATATATTTGGTGAACAATCTGTGTAAATTGCTTAGTAAATGATCCTACACTTACTAATATCATATAACAATTATAAGATACAACTTTCTAAAAACTTGAAATAATTTATTTTATTCAACTTGTTGCCCAAGATACAAATATTCATGGATACATAAATGGTCCATAGGAAATTCAATCTTAAATTGCCTTCTCAACAAGTCTATGCTAGGTTCTGTTTCAAAATCAGTTCCATTTAAAAATTGAAAATTTGAACACCATTGTGATTATACTATATATATATATACATATATATATATATATATATATACATACACACACATATATATATATATATCAGAGACTTACAAATTATTTTAAAAGAGAACCTCTAAATATTTTTGAGGAACGATAATATCCTGAGTGTACAGAATCCTAGGATGACTTGTTCAAATCATATATTTAGATCTGGAAACCCCAGTGCATTTCTTTAGAGTTGTTTATCTACCACATGCATGATCTTCACAGAAGACAAAAAGGGCATGTGGGGGTGTACCTCAGTGGAGAACCTCCACTCAATCCCTAGGACCACAAACTAAATTAGTAAATATAATAATAAATTAAAACAAAATTTTCATTTTGGAATCATTTCTGAGATCCTCTGAGAACAGTTTTTTTTGTTTTTTAACTGTGTTCCATATTACCAGAGTTCAAGTTATTTTTCCTTCCCTTAACTAAATGTATGACTACAGAAGGAGCACCTTCTGCTACCAGGTTAAAAAAACACATTAGAATAAGAATTCATTGCTATAATAAAGAAATTATCTTAAACAGTTGTGAAAGTATATAAAGATCTTTTCTTTGATAACACGATGGACTCATTACCTAAGCATGTATAAATTCAAACTTTCTGAGAAATTCATTCAGCCCAAATATTTACATATCAAATACTTAAATAATTTTAATAATTGATACTAAGGAAATAAGGCCGATTAAAATGATTACTCTGCTAAGTAGATATTTTGTGTATGTGAAGAAAAGATACAGTTGCCATTGATTAACACTGTCCATATGTATTGACTGTAATTGACATTGTCCTGAATGAATCCCCTTGATTGTTACAAGTTGAAACAATTAACAATCAACGTTACAGCAAATAACAATAATTTTGCAAACATAGCCCTATGATGGATGCTGATGAAATACAACTTTACTGGTAACTTTTAAGTGATAAATTCTCTTCCCTGTTTTATATTAATTTTTATTTTCCTCCAAAAACAGGTTTCAAGAAAAAGGGTTGTAAGAGCATAATTGAAGAACTATGGTATGTGTTTTATTTACTTTTTAAAAAAATTTTAAAGACAAAAGAATGGAAACATATCAACAACCAAACAGATGTAAACCAGGATAACACAAAGACAATAAAGGAAATAGAAAATTATAGAGAAGATAGTAGGGAATTAACAATGTTTGTTGTATTACATAGTGCTATCTTCACATTTTTTTGCTGTTATACAAATAAAGGCATATATGATTAATCAAAAAATTTCTCCTCCCTCATCTCCGTTGTTCTTCCGCCTAATCAGTCACCTTCCCTCTTATAATAGCTGTACTTTTGGTTTTATTCATTCCCTCAGGCACTTACATTAGGACACATGGCTGCTTCAAATTATGCTACAATGCTACAACGAGCACTGGTGCACACAAATTACTATGGCACTAGGTGGAAAAGCACCCAACCTCAATGATGATACACAGACAAGGATCCAGGCACACTACGGTCAGCACCACACTGACAAGCCCTTGAGTTTCTTGGGGGTCCAGTTGGGTCCGTGGAGTCATGCCGTATACCACCAGGCTCTGCCCCATTGCTGCATACCTGGGGGCCTGGTCCAGGTTCTCAGGATTTTCATGTAGCCTCCCCCAGTAGGCTGCTGAGCTTCCTGGAGTCCCTTCACAGGCCACCAGTGTCTGCTTGCAGGCTGCCTATGACTCTTTGGAGGCTCTCCCCATCCAGGTAGAGAGCCAGGTCTGCACCCTGCTTCCAGGTCTTCACCTCCTCTCACCTCTCATTCTCCAGTGCTGCTTCTTCCCGTCCCTTACACAGCTGGGCATTGGGCACACTTATGATGCTGGGCACAAGTGACGTGAGGTCTTCCCCACCTGTGCCCACTGACGTAGTCCAGCGTGTATACTAAATTTAGTTCTTAGTTCCAGGAGACAATTGCAGGAGTTTGTTGGATCTTCTGTGTAGAGTATGTTGTCATCTCAGTCTCCAGGACTGCTACTTTTTGTATAATTTGTTGCTATGGGCTCATACAAGGTTCATATATGTAAGAAGTATGAAGTCTCTCTTGGTGCTCATATTAGTAGTTTAGAGTGAGTCCTGAAGCCCGTGGACTCAGCCCATTGCTGCTGGGAACGTATGTTGGGTGTGGGGAGCACTAAGTCACAAGGTGCTCACAGAGGGGTTTTAGGGTGGGAGCTGAAGCCTGGTAGCTCAGCCCGTGTTTTCTGCTTGGTGTTGGATTGAGAAAGGCATGGGGCCATCTGGCCCACCTCCATCTGCAGCTCTCTCTTACTGTTGTGCTCCAGTTCCCATTTGCTCATTGGCTGGATTCCTGGTTATTGCCGTGGCCCTTGGGTCTCTGTTGCTGCTCTCTGCTGCTCTTTGCTGGTAGTTGCTCTCACAGGGGAGAGGTAGCAGGGCACAGCCTCAGGGCAGGCACAGACCCGGGTGGGGGTGTGTGTGTACTGGTTGCTTTGTCTCCTTGCCTCAGGGCACTGATTAGAACGGGTTGCAGCAGAGTGGGCATTCTGCTTTAGCGGCTGTTTTACCTTTCACTCATCATGCTGGGTTCAACAACATCTCCCAGCTGTTGCTGCTTCTTTTCCGGATTGCATTTTCTCTGCTCTGATTTTGGCCCAGCTCTCAGAATTCCACTCTTCTCTGGCCGAGACCAGAGGCTCCTGCAAGCATGGGCTTCGAAAGCTGAAGCTGCAGGTGTATAAATGAGAGAGCAGGCTGAGGATGTGTATGGAGTGGTGATTCCCTCTTTCTCCTCCTCCTGTTCCTCTAACTTTGCCAAGGTGGCTGCCCATGATTTTCCTCAGGGAGGGATCTTGTTCGCTCTTTCTGAGGGTTTCAATTCTCATTTCAAATCATTCTTTGGACCAGAGAACCCACTTTTCTCCTTCTTGTCTTTCTCATGTTGCTATATTCCAGTGCCTGGATGGCGATCCTCCGGGAGGATCTTTCTCTGCTGCTTACCCAGTCGCCATCTTCCTGGAAGTTCTTTTTATGGTATGTGTTTTAAATAAATACTTTCCAAATCTTCATATGTGTAATAGCCACATGAGTGAACTAGTTAAACTATAACTCTGAGTCATTAAATCTGACCTGAGATTTGTGATTCTGCATTTCTAGTAAGCTCTTTAGGAGCATGTATGTGCCTTGAAAACATCTTTTAAAGAACAAGAATATTTCCTATCTCCTCTTTAGAGTCTCACTAGTGTGAATTTGTATTTATTACACCATAGGCTAGTAAGATTAAATGGTCAGAGTGAAACTATATTTGCTCTCACAAAGGCAATATCAAGATGCTTATTTATGTTTCTGTCTTTCTACAGAATCACCTTCAAAAAATTTCATGAATTAGTGAAAATATCTTCTCTTTAGATTCTAAAATGAAAGAGTCCTCTAATCTTCCTTATGCTATAATGCAACCTCCTCAATGCAATATTCAGACACTTTTCTCACTTTTTCTATAGCCTTTTAAACCCTCCCCAGTGTAGATGGGTTTCTTCTACATTTTTGTTTCTCTGTAGACTTGAGTAGGCTGTATCTGGATTTGGATAGAGGGTTAAGACTCAATAGTAACTGTATATCATCATACTGGACATTGTATTCTCCATTTTGGAGACAGTGGAATGTGTTTTCTCTCCAAGAAAAGCATAGTAATATTTCTCTGTTCTTTCCCAAGTTGACCAGCCATCCCTAAACCAAGACCTCACTTGCACCACAGCTATGAGCCCCACTCAGGGAAGCAGCTCTGAAATTTCTTTCCACAGGCTGGGAGAACTCTGTTGGAGGATCTCTGCTAGAAAAGTTGCTTTCCTCATTGCCCCCACTCCAAATAAGTGTTATTCAAAAAAAAAAAAAAACTATTACAGGAGCGACATAGGAAAGGTAAATCAGCTTTACTTTAGGGCCCCAAAGAAATATAATGCTGCAATCTTCAGTAGGAAGGAATCTACCAAGAACATTTGGCAATATATAAGTTTCTAAAGAGTGATTCTCCCACTTGAGTAAGTGTAAACCTTGAAAACATATCCAAAGAAAACAGCCCCCAAAGTTGTGTTTGAGATTTTCATGCTGAAGGATCTGAAACCTTCATCAGATTCGTTTGAATTTCAAGTAGAAATTGCTATTGACCTAAGAATCTGGAGATTTATTCTATGATTATGAAACTCAGATACTCATCTGAAGATTGAATTTGAGGTTTAAAGCTTGCCAGCCTAACGACAGGCGGTCATGCTTGAAAAATATCTAAAATCCAACACTTCCATGTAGGCTGGGTTGTAAGTGCAAGCCCTGAAACCATTGTCTCCTTAGTTGCAAGGAGCATATACAGATGTCCTAGAAAAATGTTTAGTACTTTTATAAAGTAAAGTAAAAACACAAACTGCATAAATTTAATGAAACCCCTAAGAATATAATCACACGCTAGAGTTCAAATAGCAGTGTACATCAAACATTGACAACCTTAAAATGAAGTAAACATATGACATTTTTATCTTGCATTAAAAACCAGATAGAAGGGTAACACTAGCATAGTCCTCGTCTGATGAACTCTGATACCTGCAATACCTGATCATTGTGTGCTCCAGAGTGTTCTAGATTCAGAGGCTCGATGGGTTTTAAAAATGATGTGCGCCACTAAATGGAAACATAGCACAAGTGAAGCAGTGGACCATGGAGGACAAAGAATACTACCGTCATGGACTGTGACTGCATTTGGAAGCTTTTTGCTTCTTGAGTTTGTTTTCATATCAGGAAGAACTCTGAGGAAAGCATTTGAAGAGATCTGATGCTGAAATGGAGCAACTGCTGAAAGGAAGGAAACTATCAGCAGCTGTGCGAGCATCTAAGTGTGAGACCTGGATATAAGAAATTGGTACAAAAGAGAGAGACGCTAAAGACGTCATGTGTGTAAACTATCAATTTGGAATCTGACCTAATGGTACAATTTCTCAGTTAAGGTTGGTGAAAATAAATTCAACTATATTTTTACCTTTTTGAATTTATGTAACAAGAAAACTGATGTGTTGCTGATCCTGACAGTGAAATCTGGGGGAATGCATAGTTTATGAAAGATTTTGATCTTTAGAACTGAGTTAATGAACTTCTAAGTAAAAATGTCCAACTGCCAGTTAAAGTTCTGAAAGCCAACATTATCAAACAGAAAGGAAAGCTACTGAAAGAAATCAGAGGAGTAATTAGGCCTATAGAATCACTAAAGTGTGATAATATCTCCAAGACTGGAGGGACCTCAAAGACACAGAGGTAGCCAAGTGTGTTAAATTTATATTGTATAAAGTGATGTTTTCCACCTCAGGCTTACAATTCTATTTTAAAGGTGCAAATAGCCATATTCTCACCCTTTGGGAATGTTCAATTTCTATTCAAAGATAAGCACTTGCTGTGTGACTGACGGCTTCTCACTGCTTGTTGGTGTGAGGCAAAGTTGCAGCAGGTTAACAGCAGATTTTTTGGTAGGTGTATTTTCCCTGCTACATGAAATATAAGCTTCACAAGCTGAGCTTTCTAATCTCAAGAAGGCTTTTGTTTCAGGCTCATCTAGTCTCCCAGGGGTGATGGATATGTGCTATGAGCCAATTTGCACCCCTTCACAACACTTTCATTCATCTGCTCTCACAATACCATTCTTATATGATTTTACACACCCAGAGGAATTAAGCTCATCATTACTATTATGACAGTAAAGCACTCTTAAGAAGTTGCTTCATTGGAGTTTCCCCAAATGATTCACTGCAATTCTTGTACTGTACCTCTGAATATATAATTTCCCCTCTCCATTTTAAAAGTAGTTAACATGTATTGTAAGGGATGTTTAAAAATATTTACTGAAGAGAATTTTAGTAAGATGCACACAGTTTCATAGAACAGGCCATCTTGTAACTTGGGAAGCACTTGCTGTATTCACCAATGACAAATGTAAAGGCAGTTTAGAATCTCATGATTAGCCCAATAAGAATATGATAAATGCTTTTATTTTCTGATTAGCAGAAGCTAAATGTGCACTTGAATACATCTTTAAACCAGAACACATCTATCTTTCATGTTTCATCTTAAACACGGATCACTGAAGTATTTACATTAATCAACCAGAACAATTCAGAACACAAGAGTTTTAATGGATTTGGAAGTTATTTGTATGATAATCAGGATATCACTCCTAATAATTTGAATAATTTGCTTTTAAAGAAGCAAAAGTTAGTATTTCATAGGTTTCCTATTAAATTGTTTTTAAACTTCTTACAGTATAAATGCACCAAGTAAAACACAGTGAATTGGTTCATTTGAAAACTAATAACCTTGGCTATCGTTGTCTGCTGGGCTGAGAGGTTTCTTGTAGCTCTGTGCAGAGACAGTGGATCCAATGGAGAGAAGTCTCCTCCATTTCCACACATGGGGGAATAGTGCCCAGACGTGAGAGGTGCACAAAACGAACTTTGTATATTTATTGAAAAAATAGTGTTCTGTTTCTAAATACTGAAGTAATCATAGCTTTGTTTGAAAAATTAAAATCAAGGAAAAATATGAGTTTGTCTTATGAAAGCACTGGTCCTGAGTAGGTGACCTCATGCTTCATTCCCCCACTGTGCCTGACGCTATGCCTCAGAGCAGTGTGAAATTCAGAAAAGTTAGTTTCTGAAGACACAGCATGTTCAAAACCAATTGCTAAAATACTTGTCTATAAATATTATTACACTATATAGTCTTTGTAAGTAGGAAGCGTAATGAAAACTATTCCAATTTTATTATTCAAGGCCCAATCAGAAACCTACATTTTTGTAGCAAGCACATCAGTAGGGAAACAGTGATTTAAATATTGATGTGATCTGGTCACTGCTAAAAGAACCCTGAGTTTAGTTCAAAGTTTATGCAGAAAGAATGTTTTCCCCATGGCTTGGGTCTGTAACACTGAGTAAGAATGTTCAGAGCAGAATAATAATTACTGAGGAGAGCTCAGACACACCCACCTCTCTCGGCAAGCAGTCGGGGAGCATTGTCCAATCCTCCTCTGAGTGAAAAATAGAAGAACAAGAATCCCGTCCTAGGCACTGTGAGTAAGGAGATCTCCTAGGTGAAATATGTTTGCATAAGTATATTATCAGTTCCCTAATAAAAAGAAAAATATCTAATAAAGAAAATTATTTGTCCATATATCCTATATTGTTGAGGGTGTATGAGTGAAAATATGAATAACTGCATTATTGTCATTATTGAATGTAAGTTTGTTATTTTTAACTTTTAAAAATTTTTCCCAAAGTCTAAATTTTAATAAACCCTTGATATAATGTATTTAGATTATTAGACTAAATGATCCAATATTTATGTCATCTTTAAGAGTCTCTCATTGTTGGCAGGAGTACAAATTATGAAGAAAACGTCATACTCCTGGTGCTTAAATAAAAAAGACCTTAAATACAATAGATGTCAAATAGCCACAGTTAATTTTACTAAGTGAGGGTCAAGAATTTTTTAAAATTACTTTCCGGTGAAGGTTGTGTGTACCTTTCAGAATTTTTATTGTGAAAATAAGAAAAGTAGATGGGAACTTAGTCCCAGGTCCGAGTGCCCTGATGTGAGGCCCAGCTCTAGCACTAATCAGCTGGGCTCTCTGGCCCGGCCCTCTGTGGCCACTTGCTCTATTCAGAATGGATTAGTTGTTATAAAGCTAACATTTAAACACACTGAAGTATAGAAATTTCAGTACTACTCTTAATTTATTATTAAATATTTTAAATTATATTAATGAGGAATAATAGAAAATATCCTCAATGTTTTAAATTTTAGAAACCACAAGATCTAAGAAATAACTTGCACAGGTATTTTTCTAATAACCTATTTCTGGTTGGATATGCCATGGTAAATCTTGAGCTTCACATGGCATGTAGCACTAGGTGATTTTATAATTTATAAAGCCACAATAATCAAATCAGTGCAGCACTGACTAAAAAATAAACAAATGGATAAATGACAGAGAACCCAATAGTACATTCACATATATTTGGACAAGTGGTGTTCACAAAACAATGACAAAAGGACACTTTTCGGCGTTACCACCCTCAAGTCATATTTAGATTAAGACAGTTTATTCTTCAGGATGGTCGTTCGTGTGTGTCACACAAGGTACATCGGCGGCTGAGGTGTTGGAGAATCACCGGAACCCACAAGGTTTAGACCGGCCTGGGCAGCACAATAAGACCTGTCTCCAAGCAAAGTAAAAGAGAGAAAAATAATGCTTATTTAACTCATACATAGGGCTAGAAATCTAGCTTTCCTAAACAGCTTTATTTTAGTCAAACCTACATTATTGTTGGTCTCTGAAAAATCAGCGTTTGAGTTTGAGCATCACAGATAATCTATAGTGTTTATGCATAGCAGGCCATACATCCTCTGCTTTTAATCTCAGGTGACTGATAGGAAGCCCTACATGGAAAAAACTAGGAAATAAAAGTATAGTGGAATGAAGAAAAAAACATTCCTGAATCTGACACCATTGATAACTTACTTCACAGTGCTGTTTCCAGTTGTTCACCTGTGAAGCTGCGATGTAAATGGTTAGCCCTAAAGACCTCTGGTTCAGCTGACTTCAGATTAGGCAATGTCAAACTGACACAACCACAGGCAATTCTAGAAAGTGTGCTTGTGTGTGTGTGTGTGTGTGTGTGTGTGTGCGCGCGCGCGCGTGTGTATGCGTGCGTATGTGTGTGGGTGTGGGTGTGTGTATGTGCGCGCGCGCGTGTATGCGTGCGCATGTGTGTGGGTGTGGGGGTGTGTGCGTGCGCGTGCGTGTATGCGTGCGCATGTGTGTGGGTGTGGGTGTGGGTGTGTGCGCGCGTGGGCGTGTATGCGTGTGCATGTGTGTGGGTGTGGGTGTGTGTGTGCGCGCGCGCGCGTGTATGCGTGCGCATGGGTGTGGGTGTGTGTATGCTGTATGGTACTTCAAGATACTGGAGAGTGACTTCAAGCAGAAGGAAACCGATGAAAATTTGATACCAGAAGAAAAGAAACCTGACTGAGCATTTATTGTGAGTTTCACTTGATAATTGCTTCCTGCACATGGTGGCTTATATTTAAGCAGAAGTCTGTGATCTTTATCGGTTTGAGGTGTCAGCTTGAGGATACCAGTTTAGAAATATTAGAAGAGCTGTAAATTGAAACATAGGGAAATGCCAGAAAGACCACAGGTTCCCAAAATATTTGGAAAAACTCCTTCAAATCTTTGAACTAGCCACATGTCTGGGAGACTCCCAAGGAGCCAAGACAAAACGAACAGATCACACACTAAAAGCTTCGAGCAGAAAGTTCACCTGCTGCGCTGCTCACGGTAAATATAATACTAAGCCCCATCTCACTAAGGTAGGGTTCCTTGAAAATGCCCATGTGGCTTTTCACTGAAATCCACAAAGACCTTCCTTTCCAATTGGCAAGGAGAGGATATGCAGCACTTAGGATTCATTGTAGGGATGGGGAAACTCTAACACAAGCTCACCTAAATAAAGCCTAAATGCAAGTTCCCATTTGTGCAGGGTGATAACCCAGTTAATTTGATTGATGGCTGAATGAAAATTAACATTCCTCAAAGGACTATAACAGTGTGACAGGGAATCTGTGATGTATTACCCGTAATGACAATCTATCCTTGTACACATAAAGAAACAAGAGCTCTAGCATATAATCCTGGAACTGTCTGAAACGGAATTTAAAGCTATCAAAGAATTAGAACAGTAGTTTTCAAGTGAGAATGATTCCTCACTCCCAAGGTGGATATGTTGGCAACATATGCTACATTTCTGTTATTATAACTGGTGAGACTGCTGTTGCCATCCAATGAGCCCAGGCCAAGGGTGTGTTAAATCTTCTGCAGCGTGCTGGATGGCCTCACCAAACGATAGTCACTAACTTCAGTGGGGCAGTACTGCAGTAGTTGAAAATTCCAAGTTAAAACAATGTCATATTAAATGAACATCTGAAGATTCTCAGTAGAGTAACAGAAACTATACAAAGCGAAAATGCATATCTGTGTGAATTTTGTTATATCGTAAAACCTAGCGAAAATTAATTGAAAATGTACAATATTCCTAAATATAAAAGCTAGATGTGTAAAACTCTTACGTGACCAAGCCAAAGTACAATTTAAAGAGTCAAAAATGAATAAATAGAAAGGATCAAGATGCTATCTGTGTATATACAATTCGGCTGCAATGTACGTGTTTATTACCTATCACATATACCTATAAAAAGGGGAAAAAGAAGTAAACAGCAGAAATAAATAAAGTTGAAAACCTATAAACACTTTAAATAAATGAATAAAAAATTTCAAAGGATGCCTGGAATGTGATGTTTTCCCTCAGGGTTTCTGGATCAGAAGCATGATTTTGTCAACATAGCCCAAGTAGCTCAGTTTCTTAGGAAATAATCCAAAATAATGACATGTTTAAAAGATTTAGCTGTAAACTAGAAACACAATATTGATTTGTAATGAGCAATATAACTGGTGTTCACCCAGACCATCTATTCTCTGTAGGAAAGTCTTTCTTTACAAGCCAGATTACAACTAGAAGTTATGTGGTCAGTAGGAACCAGTTTAAGGATAATTAGCTTTATAACATGATGGTTGATGTCATTAAGCTGGGATAACCTGAGACAGCCATTCCAAGTGGGTGCTGTCCCAGGACACATGGAAATGTTGCCCGTAAGCCAGGTTTCAACCTTTTGAATGTGCTTTCTCTGGCTCCTTGGAAACATGTTTCTGTTCACATGGCCTTTTTCTGAAAAAATACCAGCAACAATTAAGCTTTTTATTCACAATCATCTTGCTTTGATTTACTGAGACTTCTCCAAACTCATTTTGCCTAACTTTGACATTTCTCTGTTTTGTGTATATTTAGCTACTTCTTTCTCTATGTGTATTTTTAACAATATTTTAACTCAGAGTATAAATTTTGGGGTCTTTTTCATCATAAAACCATCTATATGTGTGATGAAGGAAGATAACATGGTTGAGGCTAAATAAAATATTAATGCAATGGTTTGTATTGCACCACATCAAAATATATATTTAACAGTTTTCTTGCTTGCTTTTTGTTTTTTACTGTTTATTTATTTATTTATTTTTTTAAACAAAGTCTTGCTATGTAGCCCAGGCTGGCCTCAAACTCTGGGCAATCCCACGTGCCTCAGCCTACTGAGTGGTGGGATTACAGGCACACCACCACCCTAGCTGATTTAAAGGCTATTTTAGTATCCAAAATAACTCTCCCCTTATCTCTGAACTTCACTATAGATGCCTTCAGACTTTTATCTTCACATAATCCCTGAGCTCATCATAAACTTCTGTTGTCTTTAAACCCACTTATGGTTTTTACTCTTATATTATTTGGTTAATTCACAAGTCTCAGTTTATTTCCAGCACATCTGGATTTGTGGTAGGGATTACAGACTCAACTACAGTGTGAAAATGCAAACCTTTCTTAATAGCTCACAATAAGAATAGTTAAGGCCTAGCTTTCATGTCCCAATTTTCCTACCCAGAGCAGATACATAAAATAGGCACTATAAATTCTGGTATCAAAATGTCTGGTGAAAATAAAAAACTAAAAATCTTTTCCTAAATTTTATACACCCACATATCCTGGATTTCACTTTTGAAGGGAACATGCATTGGTGGATTGGCTGAGTGCCTTGATCAAGTATCTTGCTTTCTGAGTGTAAATAATCATGCTAAGAACATCTTTCTGGACCTGATATGGTCCAGACTCATCAATGTGCATAATCTTCCCCCACTTTCCATTCACAGCCCACCTGATCCTGTGATTTGAATCCCATGGGATGCTCTTCTCTAAAGTCATGTGCTTTTATATGGGACTAGAACTACAAATAATTTTGGTAATTGTAGATAATTTAGTTTCTTTTAGTACTAAGAGCCAAATTCATAAATATGCCAGGGTCTTGTTGCTAGGTTGTGACATGTCCTCTTAAAACATTTGCTGAAATGAAAAAAAATTTCTCCCAGGTTTCAATTGTCCTTGTATTTTAGATATTATAGAATATGTTTGGTGATTTTTAAGACTGACAAAACTTTTGTCCTTTCGAAGTATTAAGTTTGGGGCTGCGGATGTGGTTCAGTGGTAGAGCTCTTGCCTTTTGCAGGCACAAGGCCCCAGGTTTGATCCCCAGCACAAGGAAAAAACTAAGAAAAAATACCTGATCTCTTTATAAAGCATCAAGTTTGTCCCTACAGTGATTTTTACCCTCAATAAAAAAGAGAAAAGATGGGTTAGCTCCACGATGTATGTAAGACACATTGAGTCTTTGTGTTCCTGAGAGAGCACGGCCGGGAATTCACAGTAAATTCCAGCAGAGTGGACAAAGAGACTGAGGCTGACACGGTTTATGCATTTAGTGAAAAATTTTAAATATAATACCTGAAATTAACAGCATGAATTTAATATTCACATATATAGATCTCTTTATAGTCTTAATACTATGTCTGAGTTTTATCCTTGAACCTTTATTTAAGTTAATTCCTATGGAATTATTTGAGACTGTAATCTGAATATAAATAAAAAGTTAACCAATATTTCATCTCATTTTACCATATGAAACTATTTTTACCTAAAATACAGCTTCAAATCTTTTGTGTATAAATGTATTTTTCTCTTTTACTTAAAGCTAAATTTGTTAAATTATACGGCAAAATAATGTGGCTTTCCTTTCATGTTATTAATACTAGTTCCATAAAATTATAAATCCTGGCATTCTGACCCAGGCAGGAGAATTTCAAGTTTGTACCCACTGATCGAGTTGGTGAGACTGTCTCAAGATGAAGGGCATCCCCTCTCCTCAGGCACACCCCTCAACGTATGCTGGTGAGCACAGGCCGAGTGCCAAGCCAGCCTGTGAGGAAAGGCAGGCAGAGCCAGCCCCTGAGCTTTGCAAGACCGGCACACTTCTAGAGGACCCTGTCAGTGTCAAGCTTTCTAGCCACCAGTGGGGACAGGAAGCATCACGGAGACCGAGCCCAGCAAAGTATTTCATGTGGCAGCATACTGTTTGCTTTTATTCAGCACTGAATTAATCTAGTATTACAAGTTATTCCATTTCCCCCATGCAAGCAGAAAGCCAGAGGGATGGAATTTGGTTAAGTGCATGTTAATATGCACTATATAAATAAGTACACTTGTATGATGCTTTTTTAAATTTCGTATTTATTTGGAAGATTTTCTGACAACTTATTTTTTATGTTTTTATCAAACTTTATTTGTTATCAGATTGTGAAGAAAAATTTGGTGTCCAGTTTCTGAGGCGGTATAAAAATTAAAAAACATTTGATGTTTCCAAAATGAAAAGACTTGGTAAGATTAAAATGTTGCATGTGTAAGAGCTGAGGGGTCATTCTGCAGGTGCTTATCTAGCATGCGCAAGGCCTGGAGATTACAAGCTCAGTCTCGCACATTGCAAAACTTAATATATATATAAATATGTGTATGCATTTTATGTATGTATGTATATATATTACATATTACATACATATCCATGGTTGAATACGATCACCAAAAATCCTCTGAATCCACCATTTTACTAAATATTTCTCTTCAAGTTTCTGTCTGTATCACATTACTGGTGACTGAACTCAAGGCTTTCACACAGAACTACATCCCCAGCACTTTTTTATTTTTCATCTTGAGACAGTCTCATCAAGTCCATCAGTAGGTACAAACTTGAAATTCTCCTGCCCGGGTCAGAATGTCAGGATTTATAATTTTATGGGACTAGTATTAATAAACTGAAAGGAAAGCCACATTATTTTGTCATATAATTTAACAAATTTAGCTTTAAGCGAAAGAGCAAAATACACTTATACATAAAAGATTTTAAACTGTATTTTAGGTAAAAATAGTTTCATATGGTAAAATGAGATGAAATATTGGTTAACTTTTTATTTATATTCAGATTACAGTCTCAAATAATTCCATAGGAATTAACTTAAATAAAGGTTCAAGGATAAAACTCAGACATAATATTAAGACTATAAAGAGATCTATATATGTGAATATTAAATTCATGTTGTTAATTTCAGGTATTATATTTAACATTTTTTGATAAATGCATAAAAGACAATTTGATAAGTTAAACTAAAAGTTATATCTCATAACAGCCACAACAGTGCTCTTCTTGCTGAATCATACCTGTACGAGTGTGCCATGGTTCATGTGACAAGCATCTATACTTGATTTCTGCTGCTAGATCAACCCTGATCAGGTTGTACCAGGTCATCTCTCGGACTGAGGAAATATAAAAATATGAGGAAAATATTTTTAAGAATCAATTTTAAAACGTGAGATCATAGTCAACTAAACTCAGAAAGCTCAGTATGCTGGAGAGACAGGGAACAAAAAGGACTCCGCCCACTGCTAGGTGTGCTCTTACTCTGCAGGTACTTACTCTGCCATTTGCCTATTTACGGGGAGCAGGTGAGTCTTCAGGCCATGACCGGTCTGCCTTGGTTAGGGCCCAGGGATACCTCCTCCCTAAGCAGATGGAGGGAGGCTGAGGCGCTAAGGAATGCATTTTGTTCTGCAGCCTCAGGGATAGGAATAGAATGGGTGCGGAGAGGTGCCTAGTCCAGGACACACCTGGCCTTTCCCTTGGCTCTGTGAGGAGTCTGCCCCAGGGGATGGCCAAAGGGAATATAGAATTGCTGTGTCCCTAAACTCAAAGGAAAGAAAAATATTCTAGATGGAGAAATAACCTGTGCAAGCTTTCACACAGTGCTTTTAAGCACTAGAATCACAAAGACATAAGAAAAACTGACTGGAAACTAATTGATCAAAATGAAGCAGAGCTAAGGGGAAACAGCAGACAGTGGGGATATTAGTCATGGATTTATAAAAACTGTAGTAGTAAATTTTAAAGATATGGAAAAGGGGGACTTAAACTAGTAATTTGGAATTTCTAAAAATAGTCCAAATACAATTCTTACCTCAGAAAAACCATGTTTAGAATGAAAAAAAATGTAAGTATGCTGGACACAGCTCAAATCAGGGCTTCCATCTGAAAGGTAAAACAGTAGAAACGATGGATCTGAAGCAGAGAAAGTTTGAAAAGTGTGGTAAATACGCAGAGAGGAGCAGGACAGGACAAAGAGGCTACTGCTTCCCCCTGGAGGGGCAGAGAGAAGAGAAAGATGGGGGTAGAAAGGACATCGGAAGAGCGCTCCGGCACAGATTTTTTAAAATTTACAAGATGTCAAGCAATGTATTTAAGTTAACACTACAAACTCCAAACTGGAATATAACCAAATTTTTAACTCCTTCAAGTGTATTGAATATGTTCATACATATGATGATGTGCATGATTCGACAAGTTTACTCTTAGAAAAGTAAAATGTTTAGATACATATGTATCAGAAGACATGTCTAAGATATTACTTGACATAATATCAAAGTGAAAACAACAAATTTGTTCACAGTAATAGTGAATAAACACTGGAGCACTATAAAGACACAAAAAAGAGCAAGTGACAGCTACCTGCAAACACATTCTAATGTCATATTTATCATTCCAAAGTCACCTGTGAAACAAAGCATGATGTAAATCTGCATTGAATCCTGTTCAAAAATAATCTCATCTTCAGGAAAGGAGCTGCATCTAAGGCAAATCAGAGCACTTACTGGTGGAGGGTTTGGAGGAGAATTCTGAAATGTCAGTGGTGCCCTATTTCTCGTTCCTGAATTTTGCTTATGTATGTGCTAATTTTATAAAGTTATAAACTCATGAATTCAGTGTTGTTTATAATTTTACATGTAATAAAAGTTGTAATAGAAGTAAACATATTATTTGGAGAAAAAGTATGGAATCTACTAAGAAAAAAATGAAAAGTTTGAGAGATAATACTGGCATATTTTAAAATTCATGGGCTATTCACAGAATGGTTATTCTGAAAAGGGGTAATGTTCACTGTTATTGCAAAAATTACTTCATGATATCAGCTTTATAAGCCCTATCACTGCACTTCTAGTACATAAAAAAGTTAAAGTAGAATTAGTGTTTCTGTCTTGATATTTAGATCTTTGATCCATTTTGACTTTAGTTTAGTGCTGGATGGTAAGCATGTGTCCACGGCACATGCAGAGCCAGTTTTTCCAGCACTGTTTATTAAAGGGGCTGTGTCTCTTCCAGTGAATTTGTTGCAAGAGATAGTAGGCACAAATCTCGAAGACATAGGGGTAGGCACAGAGTTCATCAACAGAAACTAAACTGCACAGGAAATACCTCAAAGAATCAAAAACTGGGATGTCATCTTATGAAAAAGTGTTTGCCCATCAAAAGAAGTCACCAACAAAGTAAAAGGAAAACCCACGAACTGGGGAAATAAAAGTTTAGCCAATTGTCCCTCAGACAAAGACTTCTATCTAGAATATATAAAGAATTAAAGAAATCAGGCCCTCAAAATTCAAAGATCCAATCCAAAAATGGGCAAATGAGATGAATACACACTTCTCAGATGAAGAAATATTGATAGCAAATAAATATATGAAAAAATGTTTAACATCATTGGTCATTCCAGAAATAACAATTAAAATAACACTGAGATTTCTTCTCATCTGAGAAAGAATGGTTATCATCAAGAAATCACAAAACAACTAACGCTGGAGAGGCTGTGAGGAAAAGGAACCCTTCTCCACTGCTGGTGGGAGTATTGATTGGTGAAAACATGTGGAAATCCGACTGTAGAATCCTCAAAAATCTAGAAATAGAAGTTTCTCTTCACCCAGCTATTCCCCTTCTGGATATTTTCCCAGAAGAATTAAAACATCATACCACAGCGATATATGTTCATCCATGTATATAGCAGCACAATTTGTCATAACTAAATCTTGGGAACAACCCAACTGCCCATCAGTTGAGGAATGGATAAAAAGATGTGTTTCTATACAGTGGAGTATTACTCAGGTATGAAAACAGATCAACTGTTTTATAGGTAAATGGACGCAACTAGAGACCATAGTCATAAATGAAATAAATCAGATCCACACTTGTAAAGATCATATTGCCTTCCTACTGTAAGAACCTGAAAAAGTAAATAAAACCAAAAACATGATGTACAATAGATACTATGGAAGGGAAGGAAATTGCTCAAAAAAGGAACAACTGGGATGAGGGTAAGGAGAAAAAGAAAGAAAGAAGAAAGGGAAAATATGTATATGTCTATATGGATAGCTGGGATAATTGTACTGCTGATGTCTAATAGTTTATTGAAAGGAACAGTTAATGCTTAATTTTTTGACTAATTTTGCATGTTTATATCTGGTAATCTGAACAATTAATCTGAAGACAATAATATACAATACAACAACTATTATTGAATTTCTACCATCTTATTTAGTGAAGCTCTGTGTATCATTTCTAATGTTTTTTATTATCTTTTATTCCCTTTAATTATTTGATCAAACTTGCATTCATACATCTGGTAATCTGAGCAACTTTGTTGAAGATAACAATATATAATATAGCAACCACTGTTAATTTCTGTAATTTTGTTCTGAAATCCTGTATCATTTTTATTGTTTTTGCTTTGTTCTGTTTTTGTCTATGTTGTTCTTATTTTGTTATTGCTTTTTAAAATTTTCTTTAAAATAGCATAAAACATTAAAATACACAAACATTTTCCTTCAACCCCTTCATAGAAACTTGATCACAGGCTGATCAGACAGAAATGTCTTCTCTTTTCTAATTTAATCAAGTAAATGATCTAGATGGTAAAATCCTTGTCACATTTTTCCAGTTTGTGTGATTTGCCTTCCTGCCCTTTTCCACAATTATTACTAGGCATTCTTCACCTCTATACTATGTAAAATGTACCCTCAGGTTAGGAAGAATGGTGTTAAATCAAATTTATTCATATGACTCTACAGCAGAAAAGCAGCTGGACCAGTGTATGGCTTAATGCAGTCTGCTAATGCTCCAGCAATGACAGCTAATCATCCATGCAAACTAGTCACTTCACCTTCCACTAGTTTGAACAGATTTGCATACACTAAAGAAATGCTACTTAAAGAAAAATAGCTTCTAGCTTTCTCTAGGTTCCTTCTGGAAAATCATGTATAATATGTAAAGAGAATTGTTGATCACAGAGCGTTATTTACAAAGTACAGAGTCTCCCACAAATGTAGTGTACACACTTCAGGAAAAAAATAATAGGATGTGTTTTCAATCTAACATGTTACCCTCAGGTGGCAAGGCCTAGAGGACGTCTTATATGGCAGAAAACCACTACACTTTGGGCTCTTAGAGAAGAAATTGAAAATGCATGTGCAGTGAGTGATCTCAATGACCAAGGTCACCCCAACAGCAGTTTGCCTAGTAAGAAATGTCTAAAGATAATGACTGCTACCTTGAGCACTTTTCGTAATTCTAGAGGTCAAAGGGGGCTCATATGAATCTCATGACGTCTCAGTAAATTTAGTATATTTCCTGAAATGTGTACACAATTTTTGACGGACTTTGCATATGACGTACCACTGAAGCTCACGCAACACATGTATTTAGGCTTTATATATTTCCCTCATTTGTTGCAACATTAACATGAGGGAAGAGTCCTGAATCTACATTTCAAACATGTCCTTGAATCCATAAGGAAGAGGATAGGCTCTCTTCAAAAGTAGGCATTTATTTGATCTAATTGCCCATGACATGATTACCTTTATTTGAATTTTTAAAAATAAAGAACGTAAAACACATTAACAAACAAACAGACATAAACAAAGCAACACCCAAACAACAGAAGCAATAGAGAGTTTCAGACGGGGTGACAGGAAATTAACAAGAGTTGTATTACATGTTGTCACCTTCAAATTAGTCACTCAGTTAAACAAACACATACTTTTCCCTTCTTTCTTTTTCTCTTTCCCTCATGCCAGGTGTTCCCTCCCTTTGAGCAGTTTCTTTCCCTTTCACAGTATCTATTACACCTTTCAGATTTTATGTACTCGTTCAGGTTCCTACACTAGTGAGACAATACAGTATTTACACATGTGGGGTTGATTTTTTTCACTTATGAGTGTAGTCTCTAGTTGCTTCCATTTACCTATGAAGCCTTGTTTATCTTTCTTTATAGCTGAGTAATATTTCATTATGTAAAAATACCATACCTTTTTTATCCATTCCTCAGTTGATGGGCATTAGCGCTGCTTCCACGATTTAGCTATTATAAATCGAGCAGTTGTAAACATTGGTGCACACATATCACTGTGGTACGATGTTCTCAATTCTTCTGGAAAAATCCCCAAAAGGGAACTAGCTGCGTTGAATGGGACTTCTAGTCCGAGTGTACTGAGGAATTTCCGGACTGATTTCCACAGGGGTTGCACCAGTCTACACTCTCACGTACAGTGGAGAAGTGTTCCTTTTTCCCCACAGCCTCTCCAGCATTTGTTATTGGTTGATTTCTTGATAATAACCACTCTCTCTGGGTGAGATGAAACTCAGTGTTGTTTTAATTTGCATTTCATGAATGATTTATGATGTTGAACATTTTCTCATGTGTTTATTTGCCATTTGTATTTCTTCATCTGCAAAGTGTGTGTGCACTCAGATGCCCATTTTTGGACTGGGTCTTTAAATTTAAGGGACTGATTTTTTTTTTTTTTTTTTGGTTCTTCATATGTTCTAGATAGAAGTCCTTTGTCTGAGGGACAGCCAGCTAAAACTTTTCCCAATTTGTGGGTTTTCTTTTTACTCTGTTGCTGATTTCCCTAGATGTGTAAAAACTTTTTAACAAGATGAGATCCCAGTTTTTGATTCTTTGAAATATTTCCCATGCAGTTTTTGTTCATGAATTCTCTGCCTACTCCTATGTCTTCAACATTTTTACCTATTTTCTCTTTCAACAGATTTGGTGGTTTTGTTTTGCCATCTTACTTGGTCATCTCTAGAGTAAATGGACACGGGCATACACGGCAGTTAATGACTGCCCAGAGCCATACCTTGCTAGAAGGGCAGCTGACTCGCACAGTGTCTCTATCCAGGGACCCCTCATCATTAGCATCTGCACATGCGTCCTTGGCAAACCTGTGCGAGAGGCATGTGGAAGGGTTGTTCCCGCCCATGGCACCATTGGGAGGCAACGGGAACCATGCGGTACAAGGCCTTGAGGGAAATCTTTCAGTGGGGTCCTTCCATCCCTCCTTGAAGGGGTAGTGGGAGGTAGTGGGACTCTGACCCCTCATCCCCCTCTTTTCATTCCAAAAACTAAAGCAAACTGTCAACCTCCACAATACACTCCCGCCACAATATGCTGCCTCCCAATAGTCCCAAGCAACAAAGCCAACGATCTACGGACTGAAGTGTGCAAATCTGTGAGCCAAAATATACCTTTCCTTGTACTGATTTGGTTATCTCAGGAGTTCTGGCGTAATGGGAAACTGAGTGACACCTTTGCTTTCAACATCAGCTCCCTTCACTATTTTGGGTCAGTAGAGAAATGACGTTGGATTTGATTTGTGCACTTCAGTTTTTCCAGCACTGTGAGTTCTTCTTCTATTGCATCTAGTTTTGCCACGGACCAATAACCATTATACAACTGGCACGCTGTTCCCTAAAGTGGACTTTCCTCAGAGTCTATAAAGGAAAATCTAAGGAATTAGGGCCCTTCATCAAAAGGTTTCCACATGAGCACACATTCAATTTCCCCACTGCTCTGATAAGGGACAGCCTTTCTTTTCTCAAGTCCAATCTGCATAATGCTCTTGTAATAATTGCCACCACATTTACAGAAATGCAAATATTATTCTATTCCTTTAGCAGCACATTTTCTCAAATCGAGACATTTGGGATTAAGCTAAACCCTGGGGCTTTAGGAGGATGATCAGTGGTGCCCTCCATTCCTAAGTCTTGCATCTGGGAATAGGGCGGTACACTAACAGTGCTCTACATCTCTTGGCCTCGATTGAGCCTCTAAGGCAAATCTGTCCGGTAAGAATTCCAATTGATAACTCACAAGAAGCATTTGCAATTCAGAAGCTAGTGTCAGCAGTGAGTACATAGGAACTCTACTCCTTTATGTCATTTGTTGTGTTTTTGCCACAGTGTATGATAAAAACCCTCCAGTAAAAAGTGCTTTGCAAAAATGAGACTTGAATAAAATTTATATTTCAAACAAAATTATTGGAAAGCCAAGATAATAAGGGAAGTGTAACAAAGCGTCATATTAGTTCAGCATAACCATACAGTGAAGTAGAAAATAAGCTTTGCTCTAACTAATAATGCAACTTCCTAAAGCTAAGTGTCATTTGTAAGTTGAACGATCAAATTGTTCCTATTCCCCACTTTTCTGTATTTCATAAGCATTTCAAAAAGACATATTTAACCACAGATTTGCCACTATCCTTATTTTCATTTAACTCACTGTAATATCCAAGTTCAGACCTCTAAAGAAAGAGGAGGACTCTGTAGTGCGCATTCTCCAAATTAGATTAATTCATAAAATGCAGCAGAGAGCAGTACGTGGCCCATTTAGTCACTCAAAAGAGAAAATGGATACCTTGAAGGTCACCTAAAATATTAAAATAGATCAATATTTTACAAATAATTATTAATATGAGAATTAGCATGAAGTTTTAAAATAGCTTTTTTGGATAAAATTAACCAAAATAAAGGAAGCATAACAAATATTGCATCCCCTAAATTTATTTTAAAGTATTTCTCTGAATTTTTTGCAGCAGATGAAGTTATTAAATGTCATGTGGACATCCCCCAAGTCCATACCCTCCGTGTGTGTGTCGCCGGAGCGTAACTGGACGCTGACGCACACTAGAAGCTACTCCTGAACTGTGCCGCCCGCCCAGCTACTGCAAACTCACCAGCAGAACTGACAAACGTAAGAGGGTTGTACTTTGCCCTAGAATATTTCACGTTAGTATTTAAGAAAATAATTTTCTTTTATGTTAATATATTTTAAAAGGAATTTTTTTAATCTGTAAAAGTACTAAAGCTAATTATTAAATATGAAAGAAAATAAAATGTCTAAATTGGTGTGTGGCTTATATGAAAACAAGAGTAGTGGGAAAGCTTGCTGCCCTACAGCCCCGCACACTCTTCGTGTCTCACGGGAGACACGCGCGCCAGCCGGCGGGGTGGGCTTGAAAGCGAGCGCACTACGATGTCAGCAGGAGAGAACATGGAAGCAAAACGAAGTGTGCATTTCAGAGAATAGTACACATGAAATATAATCTAAGTTGTCCCACACATGGTTAGTGAAGATGAACCTTGCCTGTGTTCAACCTGCTTAGAAAAACTCCTCTCATAACCAGAGATGTCAGCTGTTCCCTTTTCTTCTTTTAGCAAAATTTGCTTTTGAGGGAAAAGTAAGAATTACACATTGCACCTGCACACGGTTCAGACTAAAATAGATCATTCTGATTGCTTCGTAGAGCAGCAGACTCTTGGAAAATAAACTAGCCCTGAGAAGTCGTTAGGACCGAAAATTAGGACTGAGCAATTTGAGCGCCTCACCAGGAGGCTGTGGGACATAAGAGTCTCAATTGTGTCCAGGGGCCTTCGGTCTCGGAGCACTCCAGAGCTAACTGGACGTCTCGAGCACTTCTTACTCCCTCTCCAAACCCTGCGAGTGGGACGCAGTTCAGCAGAACGAAGGAGCTGCAAGGAGCAAGCAGCTCAGCGTATTTCGGACTGCGGGTAACTCCTTTCCTGGCTGAAAAGAGAGGATGGCGGCAGCAGAGCAGCCTCTCAGCCTCCTCAGGACAGGGATTTTGACACATCAGAATCACTAGAGTCACACAAACACTCATACCTCGAAACATTTATCTCCACAAGGTGCGCTCTTCTTAATTCTTCCCTGTACAGTGTCGGTAGAGCTGCTTGATGCCCTGTGTAAGGTCTAAGAAATGCTCATTTCTGAGTTGATATTAACAATAACTAGTTCACCTACCTAACCTGGGCACAGCTCAGGGAGTTCATCATCAAGTAATTCTCATATGTGATAGAACCAAGACCCACACGGACCCAGATCAGACCTTCTGACACGACAGAAGTCTTTGTGGTGGAGGGACAGGGTAGCAAGCTGCACAGCGGACCACGGCAGCAGCAAGCTGAGCAAAGCGTGGATTTGTAAGCGGATAGGGCGGGGGTAGCTTTTGTGGCCAAGGGGAAGTGAAGTGGAGCAGGTAAGGGAAGGAGAGAAATATTGAGTTAAAGTTTTTGCATGAGGGACTGGCTTCCTTGTGACTTCTCAGTGCATGAGCACAGCCCCACTAAACCTGCTTCACAAATACCAGTCTTAGACTAAGAGAAACTGGGCAGCTAGCGAGGCTGAAACCTCCCCGACACGAGTCCGTGTTACACGGCCCTAGAGACAGTTAGAGTAATGTTGACGTTTGTCCACATGGTGAAGAGACAGAGTTCATGCCCTTAGCCTGTCCTGCTGCACAACGTCATCACTTGTGCAAGCGACAATCGCTCTTCAGTCAATCTTGGTTGAAGCACAGTGAAAGTTTCTTTTTTTTTCTTTCTTTTTTTTTTTTTTGGAGGTACTGGGGATCGAACTCAGGACCCTGCGCTTGCTAGGCAGGCGCTTATTCCACTGAGCTATATCCCCAGCCCAGTGAAAGTTTCTATTTGCATTATACAGTACTATAGCGCTAGACTCATGAAATAAATTTCACTTTGAAGAATGTTCTTTTTCTTGGACTTTAATTTTATGTACAACATAGATTTTTCTAGTTCTGATCTAATACTTTTACTGTTTGTATGGTTCCTAATCTTTCCTTAATTAGGAGCCTTACAGAAATGAGAAATAGCTAAGTCTGTTGTCTCCTACTTGAAGAAGTGAAGAAGTACTGTTTTAATTTTACTCTAGCACACTTTCACTCATTATAGCCTAGGCTAATGCATGTCTCTGAAAACACGTTTTGTTAGGAACCAACAGTGACATGCATTCATCTGTTTTTTTCTTAATGCTGTTGGACCATCTCATTTAAAACTCACAGTGGCCCTGTAAAATTACTTTTATTAGTATATACTAGTGATGGGCCGGGGATATGTGTCAGCAGCACAGCTCCTGCCTGGCAAGTGCAAGGTCCTCAGATTGATTCCTGGTACACACACACACACACACACACACACACACACACGTATATACATGTGAGAAAAACTAATGCTAAAAGGTACAAATACTTGGCTCACAGTGACCCGTACTTGCTCCCAAGGCCCCAGTTATGTGAACAAAGACCCGAAGGTGGTACTGATGCAAACCATGCAGATAAAAGGGTTGAGCTTTAGAAAAAAAATAAAAAATAAAAAAATAAGCCTCAAGAGAGCAAAGGCTAGAGATGTTGGGCATGCTCTGAAAGCAGCCAGAGTGTCATGAGACAGTTGTTCCATGAGCAAAGAAAAAGCAAGTGTAATGAATGCAACACAGTAGCATAAACCTGAGTGTGCTGTGTGTGAGCCTTGGAAGGAAGCTGCTGTATCATGCAACCCGGGTACCCTGGTGCTCTGGAGAAGGAGCATGACAGGGTCTGTTTACTTCAGATGATCATTTTGTACTTTGCAGAGGAAAAATTGCTGACCTGCTGAGTGCTGACAGGTAACAAATGGAGGAGTCAGGTGAACACAAAATAATAAATTCTGTTCTTCCTTAGTTGAGAAACCTTGAGAAGAACATATTTAGACCAGTTTTGTTTTGGGTGTAAGTCTGTGATACTTTTCACCAAGATGGGTAATCAATTAGGCAGAACATTCGAATATAATAATTTAGAGTACAAGTCAGATAGGAAAAAACTCAATTTCTGAGTTATAGGCAATATTTACCAGCCTATAACACTAGATAAAATTGCAGAAGAAATCAAGGTTGATAGAAAATATCTAAAGACTGATCAGTAGGACATTTATATGACCAGAAACCAGAGGGATGCATATAAACCAACAAAATTGTGACAACACAGAAGTGGTCACTGATATTGGATTAAAATACAAAACAACAGGAAAAAAATGGTGTCCTAGGACCCAGAAGCAAACACTCAGGAAGAAAACCTAGGGAAACAGCGGCAAGTTTGCTTAGGAAGTCAGCCAAGAATTGCGAACTGACCACTGGTTTTAGAGCAGAAAACAACTTCATATCACAGAGATTTTGGTGAATTAATGGAGCAATTTCTGGTTAGTCTGGATTCTTATGTATGAAAACTGAAAATTAGAAATTAATAGAGATTATTGAATCTCAACTGAAGTTGAGATTTCTGGCTTTCACACAAAATGTGCTATTTTTATGACTGGCTTCTCCTGGCACACGATATAGTAAAGTTCTCCAAGGTTTCAGGGAAATGCATTTTATAAGTAAAATTTTGAATTATGACATGGAGATATTTCCATAATAATAAAATGGAGAGATTTTCTAACCTTAACATTCTAAATATAGTCTCTAAATGCTTTGCTCATTATTGTCATATCCTAATATTGAAAAGAATAACAAACTTTTACTTAATTTTTTCATTCATTTTTTAAAAAGATAAACAAAATCGTAACACAATTTCATTGTTCATTCTTTAAATTCTGTCTTTTAGTTTTTGGAATCATATTACACACCAAGCAAAACAATAGAGTTGTTCTCAGATACCTCGCAGTTTCAAGGAACCTCTGAACTAACTTATTTAGAAAATAATATTCATTCAAGTCACGTCCACAAAAGTATGAAAGTCATCTCTACTTTTAAAAAACAAAGGAAAAATATTCCCAGTGTGATGATTCTTTTATGTGAAAAAATATCACTATGCTTTATTTTCTCTGTCTGTAGATAAATCTTGTGTGGATAAATGGTGGATCACATCTAGTTTTTGAAACTCACTACTTAAGGATGTAAGAGAAATCAATGTGACATTTTAATACACTTTGAAGTTCTCTCACACTCCACTGCTTCTCAAGTTTTATCTTTCTTTTGCATCAATTGCTTTTTAAATTTTCTCTGTAAATAGCAGTTTGGATTCAAACCATTTTCCTTTCTTCTTGCCTTATTTCTCCTCCTACTGTGTTTTTCTGTCACTTTTGCTCTCCAAGAGAACCAAATATTTTCTGACAGAGGTAACAAAACACCCTTGTATTAAATCCCTGGCCTTTGAAAAGAGTGCTAATAACTTTGATCACTGTATTTGTATAATTAAGGTGCAAGGTTTTCCTGTAAAGGAGTTCAGCTCTTACTTTGAATCTGGGAGGGATAATGCGTTTACGAAGATGAGCTCTCTGTCGGAAAGTCCCGGGTCTCTTTTGGTGTCTCATCCCAGACCGCTCATCCAATGTTCCAATGACAATGATTAGCGGGACCCCCTACGAGTCACAGATGGAATGAGGCAGAGCGATAAGGCACACTGCCTTTCACATCAACAGAGAGAGACCCTTCTTCACAGGAAGCCCAAGAGGAAGCCATTTAAACAAGCGTGCAGAAAATATTGGGGTAATTACCAAGCACCAGGAGGGGGTCTCAGCATCGAGAATAGATTCAAAAAATCATTCAGCAGATTAATTGATGCTTTCCCTGCAGCTTGTCTTTGGAAATAATTCCCATGAAAATTCACAGCTGAGAGTGGAGAAGTGTATTATGAAAGGGCATTTTATTACAACACACATGTTTCCTAACGTCTGAGCCACATTTATACCTGCCAAAGAAGCACTGACTCACTTGATGGCTTGACTTTCTGGGTTTTTCCTCTCAAATTAGACTTTCCCACTGACAAAGGCCAGAAAACTTGACTCAGGCAGATACATTATAAGAATCTTTTTAAAGTACTCTGATTGTTGGAAATATCTGGGTAAGCTTTGTGTGACTTCAATTATTCCCTCACATAATAGTCTTGATTGCCATGCTGATGCAGGATTTGATTCATCTAGAATAGACGCTGTTTGTTTTTGCTGAGGTGACTGCAGGAGGAAGACCACAGTTCCTCAGTCCCACAAGGCTACTGGAGTGGAACATCAGCGCTATGACAGATTTGTTTCTGTGGAAAAACAGACCAACCTTTGCCTCCTTCGTTTCTAACCAGGTGGCAATAACAGACCTTGACAGCAGAGATGGAGAGATAGCCACTTATCAAATATACCATTTTGGAAAAGGTGTCAAAAAGCAAAAATGTATGTGTGCTTCTTGTGGGCATGTGTGTATGCTACAGTATTTATGGAAAAAGTTCGCCTTCAAAAGGACACATGTGTCTTTTAGAAATATTGATCTATTATTTTGAAAAACTAAGGAAAAATAAACAATGTTGCTAAATTATTTTCATTGGCACCCCTGGGAGTATCTGTTTATTATGTCCAGTTTAATTAGAAATTAGTTTAGAATAAATTAATTTGAGTGTCTTCACTGCAGATGTCTGCTCTAGGACTGCGGTGCATTCTGAGAGTGCTGATATTCAGTCCTCTGCAATAGGGTGAAGAGTGCACATGGTTCATGTCTCCCCTGGGAGATGCTCTGCTTGTCCCTTACCTTGAATATTCCTCTTCTCCTGGAGCATGTGGCATGCTACCCTTATGCAGTGAAGGCCACATGATGACACCCTGTCTAGGTTTGTTGTGGCAGACTCTACTGAGGCCTCACATTGATGCCTTTCTTTCTTTCTTTTTCTTGACTAACATAGCCTAGGTTTTGTTCATGTTCAGGCAGCCAAGAGTTCAAGGAGTGGACACCTCCCTCATCTTAAAGAATGGACTGTGACCAATCCAATGCCACTCTCTTATGCATTTTTAGTGTCTAAATTGCATAGGTTTTGCCTTGGAAATTTGTCAAGACTGGCCTGTCTCTGTTAGTGCTCCTTACAAATGTTGCATGGCGTGGGAAAGAGGAAATCTATTTCTTACCATTCTAGAAAGGGCTGACTGCAGGAAAGAGATGGATGCTAGCCTGCGAGGAGTGAGGGGAGGACCTGACACTGCTCTTGCTGCATTTTCCCTGCTTTCTTAAGGTCACATGCTGTGGTCCACAGAAGGAGAGAGTTACACTGAGCTACCCTAATCCGCAGGGCACACGCTAAAGCATCCTATATTTAAAATTTTCTAACCCTACAATCCTATTGGATTGCAGTTGAGCTGGGGGCAATTGTGTGTGTTCTCCAGAACAGACTCCTACTATTCTTGTTTGTACATCCTAGGCGACTGCCAGAATCGCCACACTCCAGGTTTTCCTGAGGGCAGCTTGGAGTGTCTGTTCTCGCTTCTTACTAGCTGACATGCCTCCCTCTGATGGTAACCTTGGCAAGCTCTCTTTGTATAACAACGTACTCAAATGTAACATTTAGAGAGCCTGACCCAGGAGATATTATCTTACCTCATTTATTGCAGGTAGGTTTCAGTACCACATAAGTAACTTTGTCTGTGGGCCTTAGGAAGGCTGGCTGCTTTCAAAACTATAACTTCTACTGGAGCAAGTCTGGTAGCAGAGGGAACAGCTGGTCAAATCTCCGCTTTGCTGTCAACAATTGCATGATTTGCCTGTGATAGATACTCTATAGAGTCTAACAAGAGGTAGGGGTTGAGATACATGTAAGTGTAGCTTTGGACTCCGGATGAGCTGAGATTTTAACATAAATTTCTAGTTCAAGTCTATTTGTTTAAACAGTGACTGAAAAGAATTAATTACAGCCAGCATTTGTGCTTTACCGAATAAGGAATACTTGCTAATTTGGTTTTCAAACAATATGATCAAGTAACTGTTGGCTGTTCCAAGAGGGCAACTAGGACTTGTTTTGAAACAATAGTGAAATTTTTGCATAAGAGTGTTACAAATGTTTGATGTGTCCATTTGTTTTGCATTTACATTTTTAAAATCATCTTGAAAAATAAGATTTAGTAAAGTTCAATAACATTCTGAGTCATCTAATTCCTTTTATTTTTGTTTTGTTTTTTTCTAGTCAGAATATCAATACCTAAGAAAACATGAACAAAAATGAATACTGGCAGGTTTATTTTGTTTAATCTATGGAGTGAACATAGGCATGACAGGGGAATAAAACAGCAAAAACAAAAGTAATTACAGTGGAGAAATTTCTAAACGTTTTATAAACACTACTAAAGTATTTATTACAGGGATAAAGTAATTTTGAAGACTGAGTCTTCAAAGAAGCGAAAATACCTCAAAATATTAAAAAGATATTAAAGAACTGAAAGAATAAAGCATGTACAAATTTTAAAATATTGTGAATTTTGATGTATGCATATTTGAAATGCAGAAACAAATGGGAAATACATCTATTAAATTATTGATTCATCTTTAAAACATTATAAAACATCACTGACTCAAAATAAATAATATTAACAAAACATAGGCTTACAAAACAGCTCTCACAGTACCTAACTGGGGGTTGAATTTAAACTAACTCCATTGGGCCAATCAGTCATTAGGCAAAATGCTTCTAAGGAATGCAAGTTTTGGCAGCATTTTTTGAAAATTAGTTGGTTAATGTTATGGTTTAGATGCAAAATGCCCCACACCCCCAAGCGTCACTTGTTCCTAGGTGGGTCTTTTGTAGGGAGACTGCGTCATGGCGCTCTGCACCACCAGTAGGTTGGTCCCCGGTGAGTTTGTAACTGGCTGTGCTGCTAGCCTGTGGGGTTGTACGAGGTGGGTTGGTTCTGGGGATACGATTGGGAAAGCTGTGTTCTTGTTATCAGCCCTCCCCCTCCTCTGCTTCCTGGCTGCCATGGACTAACCGCTGTGTTCCAGCACATCCTTTCGCCATGCTGTGCTTGCCGTGGAGCCGGCAGGTGGTGAACTGAGTTCCCAGCCTGAGCTGTCAGCCAGAGTAAAGCTCTCATCTCTTGAGTTACAGGTGTTGAGTATGTTGTCAAAGTGATAGGGATGTGACAAATACAGTTTCTCCAAACAAAGGCAGATTAAAATTTCTGAATATAATAAGTGAATAGTAAATTCTTATAAAGTGATTGGGTTTCAAAACCTCAGCCTCCTCACACGTAAGAGTTTAAAGCATCTGAGGAGCAGGGAAACCTTCCAGGAAAGAGGATCTACTGCCCATGATTCAATTTCTTAGCAATTTGACTTAAATTTTACATTAGATATACATTTTATATTACACATGCAGACATATACATAATCTTTCCTTTCCTTATATTTGTTCTAAATATCGCAAAGACATAAATTCATAAATTGACCTTCAATTATTTCCCTTCTTATTGTTTGGATTATTTCAAATTATGAGAATTTAATGATTTAGTGTTTTAATTGAAAGTGTTTATCCATTTTCTCTTTAAGAACTCTAGCTAAGAAGGTTACTTCTCTGACACTTTTCACATGATTTAATATAATACAATTTGTTCTATTAAAAAACAATTTTGGGTTAGAGAAGGGCATCAGTGTAGGATGTCTAGGATTTTGGTGCTAATGTTTAAACACCTGTTAAAGAAGAGAAAGCGCATGTCACACACACGCACACACACACAAACACACCCCGGGGTTTGCTCTCTCCATCAGGTGGGATGGTTGGGTAGTGCTGCCCATGCTGAGGGCAGGACTCCTCCGCTTCTGTCACTTAGGCTCACGTACTGAGCTCTTTGAGTAACACGTTCATGGACACACCCAAAAGAATACTTTTCTAGGGTTTCAAGTGTCCTTTGATGTATTCATATCAACATCTAAAATCACCTTCAGTAGGTTAACAGGTATTTTTCTAGAAGGGAAAGGTTAAAATTCTTATTCGTGCTTTAGTTCTTTTATGTTGAAATTTAAGAGTAGAAAGAATTGGCATTTTCTAAACCTAGAGGATCAATTAGTAAATATAGTCAAGACTTTGTCAGTGTCCTTCACATACTGTATCACTCAGATTTCCCGTTGCTGAGCACAGTGCCTGACACAGCTTAAAAGAGAAGAGCTTGGATCTGACTTATGGTTTCCAGGGATTTGGTTCCTGACAGGCTAGCTCCAAGGAAGAAACATCATGGCGGAAAGGTAAAGGGCAGCAAAGCTACTTAGCTCACGATGGCTGGGACGCCGAGTGGCGGAGCAGCACTGGAGAGCAAGGGGCAAGCGCAGATGGGGACCAAGGACCATGCGTTCCTGGTCCACCTAGATGCTTGAGAAGTGTGCTTCACTTGCCCCCAGGTGGGGTTCCCAGACACCCTAGTTGCCACAAAATTCTTATTAAGAAGTTCAGGAAATAAGATGAACATTGCTGTTAAATTTTAACATCAGCATGTGATAAATTATAGTATGCATATTTAAAATATAGAAAAATATTACAAGAGAAAAATTCATTGTACCCCCTTAATCCCCATCCTAAGAAGCAGAGTGTTAGGGAGTCTCAGTCTGATGCCATTCAATTTTCAGTCCTTTAATTTTCCCTTTATCAGAAACCAACAAGCCTATTGTTTTAAAATGGGTTTTCCTATTTTAAAAACACACTGACTGAAAAACCTAGTTGTCTGGATATATTTGCCATAGTTCTCATGTAATTTGGCCAATTATATTTTTATCCTTAGAAATCTCTGGTTTCCTTTTCTTTCATTCTGTAAAGAATCTCTTCCAGGATAAAATACGTCTCAGAGACACGGATTCTCTTAACATTTGTGGCTGTCAGCATACTGACTTGTAGTCCCAGAGTGAGTTTAATTTGGGGAAGGTGTTATAAGAATAGCACACAAGAATAGGTCTCTGGGATATAATGTGAAATATCAGAACAGTAACAAATAGTTAAATTTTGCAGCAACATGGATTTGAAGTTCAACATTCCCTGTAATATATGTCAGATTTGATAAGTTTAAATTTATGTGATTATTCATCATTTGAAAAGAAAACTAATATAATAATGGTGATAATAAAATATTTTGAGGATTATATTAGTGTATCAAGTGACTTATTTTGCCTAACAAAATGAATAGGACAGAGAGGAGACAGGAAACAGTAGATTTTAAAGTTTTCCCATTCTTTCTATTATTCTGAGGTAAGGGTTTGAGTAACAAGTGTGAATCCATGCCTCAAGCCAGAAATAAACAACGAAACATTAATAAAAATCAAAACAACCCACTTGATATATTACCTGATAAGTCTATGACATTGAGTTCCCTTATAAATAGGCCAGAATTTCCTGCTCACCTTAGTGCTGATCATTGGATTATTTATTATTTGTTATGCAGAAATCCTCCAAAAGTAAAATTTATCTTTTAAAGGTAAAAGGAATTCTGCCTTTAAAACTACAGGAAAAATACTTAACACATATTGATTGCCAAGAACCTGTGGTTGTAAATAAAAAGGATTGTCATACTTAATTCTTCAGTTTGAACATACTTTCAAAGTCATATATAGTCTAGATCTTGTTGACCAGTAAGGGTAATGATAGAATAAAGATCAAAAAAAGCACAACAGAATACTTGCATAAAGGATGCTTCTCTTGCACAAAAAACTCAATATATATGTGAAGTGCAAAATAAAAGATAGATAATAGGAAAAGTAAAAATATTTTCATATGGTGTGGACAAGGTATCTAAAAGTGAGCATTAATGCAATTGTCTTACATGTTTTCTGTGTTCTATGGACCACTAGCCTGGTTTTTAATCTGTACGTATGATAATTAACTTCATAAGGTGGCCTCAGAATATAAGGAAATAAATCTGGTGCTCGTAAAATAAGGTGGGCAGAGGATAGAGGGGCAAAGAGGGGAACTGAAATGCGTCCTGTACATGTACCAATGTCCTACGGTGAATGTACCCATTATGTGCTGCAAACATGGATTAATAAACGTAAAAGAAAAAGGTAAAATAAAAATCTGCACTAGTTCTTTGCTGTGAAGAGCGTATATGAATAAATTTATAAAAGAGCTCCAATGTATAAATCATTACAAAGGTGAGAACTATAGCTTTATTTAGGCGTAATATTCAATCTTACATAACACGCCGTATTTTCTCTTTTCTTCTCACAGTACTGTTGTCCTGACTTCTGTCAGAACCTCTCTTAAAGGCACAATGTAGGGGTCTATAAAGGCAGCGAGTCTGCTGCATTTCAAGGAGGCATGTTGTCAGAAAGTGGAGCCAGCAGCTGTATAGTGGACACTCAGGAAATAAGACACATGGACACAAAGGGAACACAGTGCGCAGGAAGTTGGTGGAGGTGGTACTGGGAATGCCTCAGAGCTAGATATTGACCGCCTGCGATCAAAGCCATACATTTCTCTCATGGTGAGTTTGAGACTTTTTGAGTCAGTCTTGCGTTCCCAACTACAGAACTGTGGAGAGCAATGCTATAAAGTATTAGTAGAAAAAATCTAATTTTTAAATAGCCTGCCCAGGTCCTCTTCGTGCTACTCCAGGTCCTGTGTTTATGCTTAACATTCCAGAGACCGGACTGGCCCTTAGAATCTCTCCCCAGCACCTGCAGATGTTGGAGTCATGAATTCGGTGTGTGAACTGCCACAGAGATTGTCCCGTTGGCTTTCCAGTCAGAGGCAGATTTCCTTGCTGTTTCTAGCCTAAGGTGCTCTTTTCTATAAGCAGCACCCCCTCAATACCTCCTCCAGTTCACTGGAAGAGGGTACATTAGTCATTTTCCCATAGGTGGGATAAAATACTCAACACCCAGAACTCACGAACACATTTATTTGTCTCACAGTTTCAAGAGTTTGGTTTATGGCGGGCTGATGCCAAGGCAATAGCAGAAGGTCACAGCAGAGAAAACCTGCACGATCTGGGGCAGCCAGGAAGCAAAGAGAGAGAAACAGAGAGACAGAGACAGAGGCAGAACAAGACAGACAGAGAGAAGGAAGAGCAAGAGAGAAAGTGCTGTGGCCTGTGTCTAGGCTTGATTTCTCCCCAAAACTTCATGCGCCCATCAGTGGGGCTTCTCAGAGGTGGCTGGAGCAAGAGTGCGTGATGCTGGGATCAAGGGTGTGCGATTACTAAATCAGTCTGCTGATTGGATTGGTGTGGATCTGCATAGGATTAAGAGTGCCCAACTCTGGGTGGGCGGGATAAAAGAGAAGGGACGCTTGCTACTCGTTCCTTCCTGCTTGCTGCCCCCTTCGCTCTGCCTGTCACAGCCTGCTTTTCTCCTGCGGTGCCCTCTTGCCACGCTGCTCTGCCTGGAGCCAGCCTACTATGAACTGAAGCCATTATACCTGTGAGATAAATAAACCTTCCATTCTTTAAACTTGGGTGTTGGGGATTTTGTCTCAGCAACGAGAAAAGTAGCAAAGACAGAAACCAAGAGTAAGAGGAACAGAGAGGGAGAGAGATTCTAAAGACACACCACAGTAGCTCACTACTCCAGCCAGGTCCCGTATCTGAACAGCACGTTCAACTAAGAACTCCTGGGGGCTGGGGATGTAGCTCACTGGCAAACACAAGGTTCTGAGTTTGATTCTCAGTACCAAAAAAAAAAAGGACTCACAGGAAGATGCATCCATCTGTGAGAATATTTGCCTCCTTGATCCCATCACTCCCAGAAGCTCCCCCTCTGAACGCATGAGACTGTGGGGGTCATTTTAAACCTACAAGAGGTAGATGTGAATGAAATCTAATGTTAAGAACTTACTGTGTTAGTATTTTAAGTAATTGCTTTAGTATAGGGTCTCACTATGGAATTCAGGCTGGTCTTGTCCTCCTCCTGTCTCAGCCACTGGACTGTTGGGATTATAGGCCTGTACCCTCACTCCCTGTTAGTAATTTAAATAACGCTGTATTTCATAAAGTCTGTCTGATTTGTGCCTTGCTACCTAAGTCAAGAAATAGGATGTGGGAAAATGAACCCCTGTGAAATAATTATTCAGAAACATTCAGATTTTGCCATCTCTTCATTGCTTTACGTAACCAAAGCAATCTTTTGACATCACTAGTTAAGTGATTACCTTTTCAAACAAAAGCCAGTTATCACTGGAATGAATAACTACAAACAACTTGTTGCAATAGATAAGTCTGTGGAGTCCATATCTGTCATCAAAGCAGAAACTGTGATCAAGCAAAATGGACCCTCATAGTCCCATATGTAAGCATCTTAATTTTGTAATTTAATACTTATTTTATGTATTGTTGCATTAAAAACCCACTCTGCGTTATAGACTTCTATATATTTGATCTGTATCTGAGACATCCTGTGAAAATTCAGAATTAATTTCCATGGAACTGAGATATCTCTTACTAAACTTTCATTTAAGAAAATTTTTAGCTTTTGAATTTATTTATCCTTTTTTAACCTCTAGAGTAATGATAGGCAGGGTCAGTGAAATTAGGTGGCAGCATGCCATTCTTTACATACTTTAAAATATATTAAACTGTAAAATGTCCAGTGCAGTTTTGATTAAAATTGATATGAATATTTATTTCCATTTAGGAAGAGTTACTAACGAGAGAGGCCTGGAAAAGTTAGAGCCATAGCACACATTTCAATATAGTTTTGTAAAATTGCATTATAGTTTCCTTTTTTGGTGTCTTAATGCTTGCTTTTAGATGCAATTTGGGTTAAAATATCTAGATACTACTCTTTGATCTGACCTAAGCACTCACAAAAAGTGTTGAATCAGATTCCTAAGCAGTACTATAAAAATTTGATTAAAAGGTTTAAATTCCCTTTTGTGAAAAGCTTTAAAAAATAATGTCTCAATCACATTAGTTCAGCTATCGTTTTCTTTTACAGCAAGTAACATACACATGATCTTTACTGCTCACAATATAAAAATATACATCATTCCCTAATGGTCCTACTGAATCTTCTTAAATCCTAACATAATAGAACAAGTATTTAAAGTTGTGCCTACACTTTCAATCTCTAACATTTCTTCAAAATAAGGATGAAGTAGGACATATTTCAATGAATGTCTATTTGTCTTTTACGTAAAACTTCTAAGTGTGCCATATTGCCCTGCATAAAATGTTAGAAAAGTAAAAAAGTGTTCATCATAAACTGAAATCTTGATGTGAAGCAGGTGTCATTTTCCTATTTCTTGTTAGCTCATTTTCCAGGATTTCTTTTGAGGATCTATCACAGAATTCTAAGTGTTATGTCTACTGGGATTTACACCACTTGTTCAATCTATTTATACTGAGTTAATTAAGTGGTAATCCCAAAGTATCTGAGGACATGTGAAGTAATAACTGACTGCTTTACTCTGGAATACCCTGAGACCACATGGGGAGCCCTGCAGGGCGGAAGGCTGTTTTATTAGATAATGTCCTATTCTTCTGTGCAGGGAATGTTGCTATTAAACAATCTGTTCTTTTATTTCAGAGGTTTTTATGCTATTATTTGACAAATACTCTTTTGACATCTGAGGTGATGTTTCTTAAGGAGATTCAAGCCGAGTGTATACAGACATGAACTTTCAAAACTCAAGTAAGGAGGTGGCCCTGATTTAGCAAAATTGGTTAAATCCATTCCCAAAATTGATCAAAATGCAGCTTCATTTTCTAATTTCCATGAATGGGTGAAGAAAAACTTCCATGATGCCTTTTCTTTGAAATTAGCACTGATCCTACACATACTTGTAAATGCAGACACACACATACAGATGCCCACACCCCACACAGAAACACAAACTACTCATCCCATAGACCCAATTGCCAACAGAAATGTTTATTAATCTCTTCTATTTTGTTGAGTTGAAAGAAGAAAGTAAAACTCAATGGTGTAGCACTACAGAGAGTTGTAAGAGAGAAATATCTAAATATTTATGTCTTGGAAATCCCACAAGTGAGTTTTAGCTCTAAATTGCATATAATACCACAGGTTTTTAAATAATTTAGGAAAGTAAAAAAAGATTGATCAACCCAGAAAGCTCACTATTTCATTGTGGGCCCACTAGTCTCCTAATTGAAAAAAGGAATAAGATATAGTATACTCCAAAGTACTCACACAGTAATACTTGGTTAAACATGAAAGACTTTCACAAAAATTTCAAATGTTTTTCCATAGCAATAGAAGCAAACTTCCTTAAAAAGTATTGACAAGTTTATAGATGTGAAACTGAAAAATATGGGAATTATTAAAGTCCTAGTTATTTAACAGTGTTTAACATTGCAAGGGGCTGAGGGGCTGAATTGTATTATCTCTTACACATTTTTGTTTTAAGGACTACATTCTTTGACATTTAAAATTCTGATAAACAAGTCAATGTCATGGTTATGATAGTAAAAATACAGATTTTGAACAATTTTTCCTTTAAAATTAATATTTACTTTGAAAGTAGAGAAAGTTATTAAGGACAATCTCTTAGGATGTGTAAAAAACAATCAATCTTTCAATGGCTCCCTAGCATAACTAAGAATATTCAGTTATTTGGCCTTAGATAGTCAACTATTTGTATTAATTTTATGTACTAGAAAATGGCCAAGATTACACAGTGGTTTTGTAGGGTCAAAGGAAAATTTTCCCTCCACTCTCTGATGGTATGCTGGAATAACTAACAATGAAAAATTAAATAGGAGAAATGTATACACGTTTATTGCATGTATGGAGAAAGTCACATAGGATACAGACCAGATTGATGCCATTCAGAAACACATAGTTCTTTTCCTATAGAGAAGTGGAGAAATGGAAGCATAGGCATATTTGAGAGGAATGGTAAAGGTTGGTAGGGGAATTTGATGGACTTTGTAAACATATATGGTGTGCAAACAGTCTGTTTTTCTCAAGAATGGTTCTTTTTGATACTGAGTGGGATTAGAATTAAAGAGCATGGTGTGGGAGCAAAGTCTGTCCCAGGTAGTTGCCAGGCTTTTGGCTTTCTTCTTGGGTAGGTAAAACACTTTGTAGAACACCTCTTCCTGTGCCCGGAGAAGGAGAAACAGCGGAAGATTAAAGGAACCAGATTTTGGGGTGGATGCAGAGGACTGTCAGCCTGTCTCTCAGTGCTCCAGTTATTGGGGTAACTTTTCTTGAACCCCAAGAGTGCCATGTATTAACATGATCCCTGTCATGTACCTCATTAGTCTTACACTGTAAACTTCAGAAAAATGAAAGCATTTTCTACTATAGTGCATATAGTATACTACAATATCACCAATAAGTACTTCTCTTGATGATAAAATAGTGACTCAGTAGGAATCACTGGACTAGGCAATACTGAAGGTATTCCTACATTGTAGAGTTTAACTTCACATCATTAAATATAGTTTATTTCTAGTGAGATAAAGTGAAATCACAGTCAAAATTGTTTACAAAGTGAAAAAAAATTGTTACAGAAACCTATTGAGTATAGGGGTGCACTGACTTCCTTTCTGACACTTCTTTGGGAATCTTTCCATTACAATATCATCTCCATAGAAGGAGCTCTTGCTTTTATATTTTTTTTCGTTCTGTTCTATTCATTTCAAGTATGTAATCTAGTGCTTTCTTCGTAGTAGAAATCTAGCAAGTAAGGACTGGGGATATAGCTCAGTGGCACAAGCATCTGTCTGGCTAGTGCAAGGTCCTGAGTTCAATTCCTGGCACCAAACAATAATCTAACAAATATTTAATAAATAAAGGAATCTCGTTAAGAATTCCACGTTTGACATTTTAAAAATATAGATAGAAACAACAAAGAGACTGAAATAATTTTATCAGAAAAGAAGGCTATAAAAATGAAAATTGATTCCTTGAGTAAGAGCACTACATACAGCCTGAGGTGTTGAGTGAAATCCTTATATTCAAAACTAGTGAAAATTATTGACACTTTAATTAGGAAAATGTAACTTATTGGACTCATTATTTATAATATCCCTTATCTTAGTATTATCCAATGCTTTCATTCATTATAACCAATTTCAATTGGTTTTTATCACATCTCTCAGAACAAGGCTGTTTCTGTAGTTATGAGATAGCTTTAGAAAATAAAGTCCTCATGATTAAATAGTTCATCAATTTTGTGTAACTACTACTAAATAAAGAAATATAGGATTGGGGCCTTCTGAATTCTACTTTAGCATTATTTGTATATCAAAGAAGCAACGTGACCACAGAGTAGCAAATATTCATTTCGATATGTTAACATCCCTATCGCAAACAAAGCTAGTACTGCCAGCACCAGCGTTTTAATATTTTCTGAGTGATGGCATTGCAGGAACATTGAGCAAAAATGTTGAGCAAAACTAAATTCAGCTTTTACTTTCTGAATTTCAAAATGGATTTTTGAAGCATTGTGGTCAGAACTGTACTATGAGAATAAATGCTTTATGTTCCAGAACTTTGTCCAGAAAATAATAAATGACCTAGAGAAAGAGATACTCTGAAGAAAATTAGGGCAATTATGTTCTGGTCTATATTTGATGATGTTACATAGACCAACAGTAGCAGATTTCAGATGTGTGTATTAAGGAAGTATGGCCATATCTGTACTTTTACAGCTGCGTGCACAGGGGCTCCAGTGCTGCTGCAGGAAGCAGAGGGGAAGGGCAGCAGGTTCCCTGGTGTCAACAAGAAAGAGCAGCATGTTGACATTTACATTCTTATTCCAAGCTTCCATGCCAGGAAATAAAAGGTCGGAAAGTTTGAGGCCTGTTTAAGTAATCCCAATTTCATGTAAAAATATTTATTAAATTATTTCTCTTAATATTCTGTTTTCTTTTTTTTTTTTTATACTGTTTCATTAGTAGATACTTGCAGCACATGAAGTTTACACTCATCTTGGGGAGTGGGTTTGTATACACCATATACATACCATACCCCCATACACCATATACCATATCCCCTCTTTTAAATCCCTTTCCTCTTCCCTACCACCTCCCTCCCTCTGCCTCTAAATCCCCTTCTCCATTTTCGTTCTTGTTGATAATAAAAATCTTATCTTACATTTATGACATACAGTGTTTATCTTCATTTAGGTTATTGGAATCCTGTTCGTGGCATAGTATTATTCTGTTTAACTCCTTTCCCTTGCATCCTTGCATCTCACCGGTTCTCTTGGACCCCTTAGCGTTTACCTGCGATCCATCCTCGTCTCTATTTTTTATTGTGCTCTGGAGTAATATTCCACTCTGTATGGGACCACATTTTCTTTACCCAGTAGATATACAGGCTGCTTCCAGGATTTAGCTCTTATGGAACATTGTGCTATAAATATTGGTATACATGTATTCAGGTGGAAGGATATCTTCAGCTCTTTGGGGAAGATACCTAGAAGTGGGATAGCAGGGTCATATAGAATTGCTAGTCGTAAAGGAAGCTAATTAATTTTTTGAGGAATTTCCATATTAATCTCTACAATTATTGCACATTTATATTCTCATCAACAAAGTAGGAGGGTGCCTTTTTCGCCACTGTCACATCAGCATTTGTTATTTTTAGATTTCTTGATACTTGCCATTCTATTTACATTTATCTAATGCTAAATGTTTTTCACACATTTTGGTGGCAATTTGTTCTTCTTTCTCTAAGAAGTGTCTGTTCATTTCACTTGCCCATTTCTTGACTGGGTCTTTTATTTTTGGTGCTCTCTTTTAAAAATTCTTTATATATTCTAAATGTTAGTTCTATGTCTGAAGAATAGCTGACAAAATTTTCCCATTCTGTAGATTGTCTTTCCATTCTGTTACTTATTTTTTTTATCTGTAGAAGCTATATAACTTTATGTATGCTCATTTGTTCATTTTTGTTATTATTTCTTGTGCAATTGAAGTTCTGTTTTGAATAACATTTCCTACGTTTATAAGTTAAGTGTTTTATCTTCCAGCAAGTTCACTGTTTCTGCTTCAATTTTTAGATCTTTCATTCATTTGGATCTTTATTTAGTTATGATGACAGATATGTGTCCAATTTCAACCTTCTTCAGACTGATGTCCAGTTTTTCCATCACCATTAGTTAAATAGCCTGTTATTCCTCCAACATATACTTTGCCCCTTTGTAAAAAATCAAATAGCTGAATGTGTCTGGGTATGTTTCTGCATTCTCTGTTCTGTTCTATCAATCCGTATGTCTGTTGTTCCATTACCATGTCATTTTAATTATTGTTGCTTCGTAGTATAGCTTGAAGTCAAGTATATTGCCCAAGATTGCTTTTGCTATACAAGGTCTCTTCTGGGTCTATATGAATTATAGAATTCTTTTCTCTAGAATCTGTAAAGTATACTGTTGGTATTTTTATCATAACTGTAGTGAATCTGTAGAGCAGTTTTGGAAGTATGGCCATTCTGATATTTGCTCTGCCTATCCAGGAGCAAGAGACATCTTATGACTTTCTGATGTCCTCTTTAACCTCCTTTTTCAGAGTACTTCAGTTGTCTTTGTGGAGGACTTTCATGTCTTTGTTTAGGTTAATTACTAAGTATTTCATTTTTCTTGATGCTACTGTGAATGGTATTGTTTTAATAATTTCTTTCTCATTGAATTTATTATTGTAACACATGAATGCTAATGACTTTTTGTACACTGATTTTGTATCCTGATACATTGCTGAAGTTGGTTATTAATTTTAAGGGGTTTTTTGGTGGAGATTTTTGGATCTTTTATCTAAAGTATCTTGTCATGTGCAAGTAATGATAATTTAATTTCTTCCTTTGTTATAATTATATCTTTTATTTCTTCCTTTTACCTGATTGCTCTAATTACTACTGCAAGTATTAAGTTGTGCAATAGAGGCAATAGTGCACATTCTTGTCTTCTTTCTGATTTTAGAAGAAATGCTTTTAGGCTTTTCCCATTTAATATGATGTTGGCCATTGTTTTGTCATAAATGGCTTTTATCTAATTCAGATATGGTGCTTCTATCAATATTTTCTCCATGTTTCTTGTTATGAAAAAGTGTTGGATTTTGTAGGAAGCCTTTTCTGCATATATTTGTATGACCCTATGGGTTTAAGTATGTTGCTGTCTATGTGATATCCTACATTTATCGGTTTGCACAGGTTGAGCACCCCTTGAGTCTGTGTAGGAAACTGGCTTGGTCTTAGTGTGAGATATTTCTGATAATGTGCAGCCCTCCATGTGCTAACATCTTGTGGAGGATTATGCATCTATGTTCCTAAGGAAATTGACCTGCACTTTTTGTTGTTTTAGTTGCTTTTTTATCTAACTTTGGGATCAGAGAGATGTGGAATTCCATCTGAGGAGTTTCAGGAGTATAGGTGTGGTGGATTGACAACTACTGGTGGTCAACAACATGCAGCTGAGCTGAATCAGTGTGGTGCTCGGTGTGCGAGGTTCACCTGCAGATTATTGACAGCAGCATAAGAGGCAGAACTGGAGCATAAGGAGGAGGAGGAGGGGGAGGAGGAGGAGAAGGAGGA